>APFE031467071.1:2320-42307 GCA_000404065.3 Pinus taeda
GCTTGTCTTCTGCGTTTTGTATTTATGTTCTATCTGCAGTTTATCGTAATGCTGATGTGATTGCTAACAATGAAAATTTAAATAAATTGCTCAAGCATAGAACATACCTAAAATTAACAGTTAACAATGCCTATGCCGACAAAAATACTACTGATGATTGGAAGCTCATATAATTTCTTCGAAAAGCGTGAAAGCAAATTTTTGTTATAAGGAAGAAGATGTGAAGGCTTATGCAATCAATTGTGAAAGGTTTGGCTCCATAAGGTGTTTGATGAACTACTTGATGACATGTTTGATTCAAAGTTGCATCATTTTGTCAAATAATTAGGAAGGTCGAAGCTCACAATTAGGAGCGAAGCAGCTACAACAAATCTCCAAAAAAGAACATGTAGCCAATGCTTTCATGAATATTTTTTTGCGACAAGCTTAAGCTTGTGCTTATTTCTACAAGAAAGAACATGTAGCCAATACTTTGATGAGTATTTTTTTGCAACAAGCTTAAGCTTGTGGTTATTTCTCCCTATTTGAGAGGGAGTGAGGATCTCCTCCTTAGTTGAGAGCGAGTGAGGGTGGACACGCTATTCTCCATGTGTCATGTACTATGGCCAAGGCTAATAGCCGTAAGCCTAGTGAAGGTACTGGTAAGGAGAATGGTGGATTGGATAAGCATCTAGGACCGATATTCTTTGAGGATTTGTATCCAAGATAAGAATAGTATGAAGGACTGATATTCTTTAAGGATAAGGTATCAAAGACAAGAATAGTCCTTTGAGGGCATACTTGGTGAACATCTGGGTGGGGTATGTGCCTAGAGAGGCAGTGATGGTGTCCAAATTTATGCCTCCTAGCATTGTGCTCTAATCTAGTGGAGAGATAGAGCTTGTTAGTCAAGGCCTTGCTATTTTGTTATTGACAATGCTGATTATGATGATGCTTGATGATGCTTATCAATCCGATCCTTTATTATGAGAATATTCAATTGGAGAGTATCCAGTTGTGTCATTATGAATACATCCCTCGTTAAGAGGGAGTGTTGAAAATGTAACTAGTGTTGGTCTTCATAATGTAATATAAATGTATCATTGATGTACTTATTATATTCATTATTATTATTTTATTTCTAGTCAAAGCATGTTCGTCATGCTTATAGGGTTTCTTAAGTCAAAAGAAAAAAAATTATGAGTCAAAGAAATGTATTTGAGTCAAAGTCCCGTTCATACTTGTTGTAAGAGAAAGAAAATTATTTATCTTGAGTCAAAAGAGCAAAAAAATGTCACCATAAGACCAAGTCAGCCCTAAGGCCAACTATTTGACCTATTGGATGTGTGTATATAGATGGCAACTCGACCACTTTGGAGACCAATCACTCATCCATCTATCACATTGCTTTCTATGCCAAGATGAAGAAGATAACCAGCCAAAGTCAAAGGAGAGAGAGGACAGTCAAAAGAGAGAAGATGAGCTAATTTCTGCCCTAGTTCTGTTCACACATGCGAGTTTTCTAAGGCATTTTTTGTGGTATTGCAGGCTTGAAATTTCAGGGGCCGAAATTTCAGATGACTAGAATTGTGATTTGACCAACATTGACTTTTGTTGACTATGATTTGTTGAAGATGGATTATAGGGTTGAATTGGATCTTTTGTGGCAGTCTTGGTCTTGGATATCTCACTTTGATCTAATTCTATAAGAAGAGGATTTTCTAGGTTTTCCCCCTTATGGGGTTTTTCCCTAGCTTGGAGCCTAATTTCTTGTGTTCTTTGTCTCTATCTTCATGTTTTTGTACTTTTGGTAATTGTTTGATGAAGAAAATATACATGTAATAAGAAGCCAACAAATATTTACAAGTAATTATCAAGTTAAGAGAAATCAACTATAAATCCAGAAGGATCTTGATTTCTCAATTGGCCGAACCTATGTAAATGCACCAAATTTCTATGGAAGGACCAAATTCTGAGGAAGGCAAAAGGCCGAATTCTAAGATGACCTAATTAGACCAAATTCTGTGGGTAGATGACTTGACTAGGATGGAGTTAAACCAGGTTTGACCAAGTTTCTTTGATGGTTAGTTTGAGCTTGTAAATGACTTGGATGTATAGGTGTGCCTTTTGTTGATAATAATAATTTCTCTAGGGGAAAGGTTGTTGGGATTTTTTAGGGTAAATGCTTGTGTTCTTGTGTGGCTATCACTTTATGATCTTTCAGGCATATTGTTTTAATGTTGAGCTCCTCTGTGTATTTGCTTTATGATGAAAAATGAATACAAGAAAAAAATAACCTAAACGAAATCATAAGTAATTATCAGTTTAGAGGATGCCCAAAAAATCAACACCTTGGTTGTCCCAAAATGGAAAGTCTCCTATTATGAAGAAGTTTTGACAATGAGGTGCTCAACCTTTTCCAAAATAGCAACACATGCATGACAAATGGACCTCCTAACCAGGGTGCCCAAGACTAGCTTGTACAACTATTCCGAAATCAATAAATAACACTCCAAATAAGCCACATAAGATCAATTTGAAAGCATAATAGGGAAGTCCTTGGGTAAGTTATTGGAATCCTCCCATGCAAGAGCAAAAGTTTTCAAATAGGCCCTTGCATACTGTTATCCTATCCTTAAGTATTGTTTCTTTCTTGATAGGATAAGATAAGATAATTTATTAATGTCCAACAAATGACCACAAAAGTAGGTCAATTGGACTAAAGGATGCATCTAGTATGAGTACATTGTGGGAGTTCAAATGTAACTCCTAGAAAATGCCAAAGCTAAATCTAGGACAAAATGAAGTAAAGAAAGATACAACAATAGGACAACCTCATAAACATCTATATAACTGGATCAAAGGCCTTGATAATGTAGAAGACTAAGTGAATAAGTCTAGTGTTGGAGGTCGATGACATTAAGAATGCTTGAGTTTAATAGCCAACAATGAGGAGGGTGACAGTGGCACTGGCTTGCTATCGAAGTCCTCTAGATCATCCAACAAGGTGTCTGGTTGCACATTCTTGGGGAGATGTAGAAGCGAGGGATGCTCCTAACATCTGAGGCTGAAGGAAAGAAGCTGTGGATAAGTCTTTGGCTACTCTGTTGGGGTTGGAGAGGAGTTTGTCGGGGTGAGGGGATGGGGCACCCTACTAGGGAACCATTTGGAACTAATCCCTCTAACTCTCTGGGTGTGAGTGAACTGATGTGTTGTTCATCACCTCCACAATGGTCTCGAGGATATTGGTTGGCCTCCTGGGGGGAACCCGAGGTCTCACCATTATACTATTTGAAATATTCTGGAACTCAACTCGTCGCTTGTTGCTCCGATCAACTGGATCAACTTGAAAGTATGATGTGATCATTTGAATCATACCTGAGTGAGGTGAGATATGTAGGATCTAACATCTTTGTTTGAATATCTCCCTGATAAAGAGGGTTAGGCATATCTGGTAGGATACTGGAAGAAGATAGAGAGGGATCCTCCTGAATCTCTATAGAGGCAGTGGTAGTGCCCTCTGATCTCGTAGTACAGGGGGCACCTAAAAATGAGTTGTTTTGTCTCTGGCTCCTGAAGATGACACACCTGGCATATCCTATCAGATCTTCGTATATGGTGGTCAATCTCAACATGGAGTCGATGAGAACCAACCTGAAGCTTGCCCAAAGGTATCCTGAGTGAGTGCATCTAATGTCTGCGTATATATGGGGGGCGGATGATGATACCATCTTGTAACTCCAAAAATGCTCAAGGTAGAAGGGCATCTTCGGGCCCAGCCCTGTTGGGGGAGAAATCTGTTTTGCTTCTAGACATCCCTCAGCCTTCTCAGGTCCAATCACTAAAATTCCTACACACTAGAGACCAATAGCACAAATTAAAAGGTTTCTAGAGCTGGTTTGCACTGGAGTTCCTTTATAGTTGTATTTTTGAAATTAGTGAGCAGTTTAAGATACATGCTTCTCTTTATTAGCTGTTACAACTTGGTGACGTTAAAAGACATGACTCCAACTGCAGTATAGCATAGATTTTTGATCTGGCTTGTTAGTATCTATTAAACTATTGTCAGTTAACTGACATACTTTATAGAAGATAAATTCTAATGCTTGTTAAATATATGAAATTGCTAATTTAGTAAAACATGTTTTACTATGTGCTAGAGCTTGAACTAACTACATGGTCTATATGATGTAGGGTTGGTGGCTTTTAACACACAAACCTGACCTTACAAAAGCTGCTGCCATCCTTGATGTTCTAATCTTTATAATTGGGTATGACAGTCTACTTTCAAGTGCTCTGATTATTCCATCAAAATGCATAGGTGAAGAATGTTGTCTACAAACCGATTCAACTGCAGGCTCTTACATAGAATAATGTGTGCATGTTTTACTTTGCTCTTTTCATGTGGGTTAAGTTTGTGGTCAAAAGCTCTTTTGAAATGTAGATGTTCTTTATTGTTTGAATCCATTGGCACAAATGTACCTCTCACAAGCTATAAGTCAATCTGCAGATATCGGGTTTTCAGAGGCTCAAATAAACAGAAGCATATTTTCAAAAAAGATCCAACAGCTCGTATATGGGGTGAGCCTCCGAAGGTCATCGGGGGGAAATTGCTAGCTTCAGGTTATTGGTATGCTCTTTTACTCCCTACTTCAGGTTACAGTAAATTTCATTTATTTATTTAATAATGCACAAAGTACCTGAAGATATTTTGTGAAATAAATTGTGCTTTTGCTAAATTTCTTACCCCGTCTATACGAATCAAGTGTCATGAAATTTTCATTTGAAATGGTTATCAAAGAAGATAATACATTGAGAGAAGTTGACGAAGAGAAATAGGAAGACAGGAGAATAGCAAAACCTGCAAACAACAAAGAAACAGTTCAATTCCTTTTTATCTGTATTTCTTCTTCTATTTGTCCATTTTCCACCTCCATTATTCCATTGATTATGTTTTCTCCCCTTTGTTTTCCTTCTTTAATTTGCATTATTTCCACCCCTCATTTCATCCTGTTTTAGAGAAGAACACAGGATAAGCTTGGATCCATGGTTTCAGGGATTTTGCAAAATTCCAAGATTTTGTTCGAGCTAAAATATTTCTGAACAAGATTCTTTGAATAGACGTGGCAATTTGGTTGAATTTTGAGATTTACCAAAACGAAGTTAAAATTGGAAATGGTTATCAAAGAAAATAATATATTGTGAGAAGTTGAAGAGACTGGAAGAATGGGGAATAAGAAAACCTGCATGAAACAAATAAATAATTAAACTCCTTTCTCTCTAGCTTTCCATATCTGTCCTTTTTCCTCCTGCATTATTCCTTTGCTTCCTTTTTCTCCTCTTCATTTTACCTCCTGTTTCCTGCAATTTTACCAGTCCCTCTTGCTGCATCCTGTTTTGGAGTTCATAGGATGAACTTAGACCCAGGGTTTCAGGGATTTTGCAAAATTCCAATATTTTGATTTAGCTGAACTTAGATTTCTGAGCTAGATTACCTAAGTAGATTTGGCAATGGATTTTTGAGATTACCAAAACTAAGTTAAAGCTAGAATATCTGAATAGATTTTGTAACTACTTAAACTATGCTTTATCGGGGTATTTAGAGATCAGATATTTAAGCTAGCAATTGGAAACATTTAGGTTTTTCCCGGAGACTGTTATGATAGGAGTAGAATCTTTACACCTTGTCGTCCTTAATCTTGCAACAGGAAACACGGTAGTCTGCAAACGAGATGTTTTATTTTTATACTACTATTCAGATCAGTGTTCCCATGGCAATCCACTCTCTGAGCATCATATAAATCATGAACATTCTTGAGTGATTGCTACCCTTCCCTTGCTAGCAATCTCATCTTTTAACCATAACTCATATTGTTTAATTCTCTATAAGAAAATAAAGCCTCTATTTATCACGACTGAATACATCTTCTGTTTCATCCTGAACGTACCTTGTAAAATATCTAATCACTGTCCAGTGTACCACAATAGAGGCATTCTTCCCTATACTTCCAATAGATGCAAACCATTAAGCTAACTAGATGGTTTGGTATCCCCCAAGTTGTTCTCACCACTTTACATAGAAATAAGAGATGTTCTCAGTAATAAGGCTAGTTTCGTTTTTTCCTTTCTTTTTCTTGCAGGGGCATATCCAGACACTGTAATTATCTTGGTGACTTACTTCTAGCCTTCTCTTTTAGTTTGCCTTGTGGAGCTAGGTATGTATTTCCGGCACCACTTTTTTTACTGCTTCTCTATCTAGTTTATTGTCACCACGTGTACGTTCACATTTATAGGTTTATTTCTTTTATTCTCATAAATCTGGAGGGTATCTTTGCAGCTCTTTCGTTCCTTACTTTTATCCTATGTATCTGCTGTTCCTACTACTTTGGAGAGAGCGAAGAGATGAGGCAAAATGTCGGGAAAAATACAAGGAGGATTGGGTTACATACTGCAAACTTGTACCGTGGAGAATAATACCATACTTGTATTAGTTGTCTCCGACTTTGAATTTTTCGTTATTCAATGCATGTTTTCTCCTTACAGGAATTGCGAGCCTCTCGAGTCTTTGGAGAAATTTTCATCTTTATGGGCGTTGTTCTCTAGACTGTGGGGTTCCGACCTGGATAACTCACAGTGGAGATTGAAATGTGTATGTAAATGTTGTCTTTTATCTATATTGGGTTCTCGATGTCCCATGACTTAAATGAGTTTGGACTTTGGCAATATGGAAAAGTTAATATCATATTGGAAAATAATATAGCTTGATTGCTGATGTCCACGTTTAATGTATGAAATCAAGACAATTACTCGACAAGAATGGAGAAAACTTCTGACATGATGAGAATGAAATCTATGATTTGATTTGCGAACTTCTAATAGTTTCCAAAGGCTATTTCGGTTTGATAACCTTAGAGTTATGTTGAGGATGTGCTTGCATGTTTTATTATACGTTCCAAACCCTTGCAACTTTTTTTGTTTACTCACCTAAATAAAAGATAAGGACTTAATGATGCGTGAAACAATTTAGACAGTTATGGTGTTTATCCTCAGTAAAATTTCAAATGTTGTTTGAACATATAAAATTCAAATATATATCAAACATCTTTTCTTTGGAGCCTTTCTAAATACCCCTTTTGTAAACATCCTTCACGAACTGTGGCTGGAAGGTCTTTTCCTTTGCAAGCCATTTCTGATAGCATCACAGTACAAGTATCCAATGATAAAGAGAACGGAATTTACTATCCATTGATTACCATCTCCTGCTGATTATGCAAGTTGCGAAAGTGATGAAGAACTTATTCTTTTTCATGGGTGTAGCTCGGGCAATTTGATTCCATTGGATTTATTGCCTGTTAAATATTTTAATTATACATACATATGCTCCTGAATATACAGAATAAAACAGGGCATGTTACATAATATATCCCAGAAATAAAACAGAAATCAAATATAGGACACAGAAACTGCAATTTAGGAACTCAAATATATATACTAGACTTAGTAAGTTAGTTCTATTAGCAAATCAAGGTTCCATAAGGATGCTGCTTCATGACAGTTTTACAACCAATTGTTTGATCAAGCCATCACACCCATCACCCATATAGGTATATGTAACAAACATAAATATATATTAAATAGTAATTAATTATTGAATAGTCATGTCCCAATTCATTTATGAATATTTCCTCTATGCACAAATTTAGTCATTCAAATACATGAAATTTATTTTACATTTACATCTGATATATTGGTCAATAATTTGAAGCATTTACCAAAGATCAAAATTTTGTGTTTATTTTGTTGAAAACTTTTGTTAGTCCCTTAAACACTTATAGTTCTAGTTTTATTGTTCAATGAACCATTTGTTTTGGAATGACTGGTTTCATCTAATTATCATTGATTTAAAAAGTGTTGGGTTAAAGTTAACATTGTTTCTTTATGTTTACTTGAGAAACATAGGATACTAAGAATTATATATGGCTTTGTTTATTCTTTGGGCATTCCACATATTTTGCGTAATTATTATTATATTTTTATATATCTAATGGTTTAAGGAAAATAATTTAAATTACTTGTGAAAGGGCACTTTGCCTAGTATATAAGTAGGGCCCTAATTGTAACGTTCAATCAATCCTATTATTCTTTCATTATATATATATATATATATGATAATACATTTGTGTATTTTACATTGTAAGTATAAACAAGCTACATTGTTTGTTTACTACAATGGTATCAAAGCTATTCAACCCTCTGGCTGTTCAACCGCTGCATAGTTCGTCCATTAAGCTTTAGTCCCTGAAATCATGGAAACATATTCTCAAGAAGTATTGGATGACCATAAATCTAATCGAGAATTGTTACTGGAAATGAGAGAAATACTTGTAAGATCACTACATCTCCTTCCTGCTAGTGCTCCTGCCGGTCGCATTCCGGCCCACTTATAATAAACCTCTTGATCTTTCCAGAGCTTTGACTAGTTATGGCTTGTACTAGGTACCAAGTTCAAAGGGAGAAGAAATATGCCTATTTTGTGGGGTTATCCCCCTCCTATAAGTAAGGGTCGCCATCCAAACATTGGATTCAACACCTACAATGGATGTTTGCCATTGACATCTCAGAAGCAGAGAATTTTGTGCAAAAAACTAGGAGTTGGGATTTTGAACATGTTGATGATGCATTAGTATCTCCAAGAACATCTGAAAATCATTTTAAAGGAAAATAATTCAACAAATATGGAAGAATTCAACGATGGGAATACACAACCTTATGAGGAATTTGATAAAGAAAGGAATTTGAATAAACCTACCTATTCAAAAGAGATACCTAGTGAGGACAACGATTATGAAAGATCGGATGTTCCACAGTTGCTCAAAGATTACACTTCAGAGGGAATGAAAAATACATTTCCAGAAAATATTTCTGCAGAAGTTACAGATGGAGATTGTTGCGTGGAGGAAGATGACTTGTATCTATCTAAAACTTCAGTCCAAATAGACGATGGCCCAAAATGAATAGAGTCGGTTAAAATTTGGAATATCGATTCAGGCTTTGGAGCATGAGCATTCAATAGCCAAATCTGTACAACCTGATGAGATTGCTGATCAGAAACTAGTGGAAGATGGAGATTGTTGCGAGGAGGAAGATGACTTGCATCCATCTAAAAATTCTAAAGGAAAGGAACAGGTGGAAAAAGTCCAAATAGATGATGGCCCGGAATGAACAGAGTCGGTTAAAATGGGAATATTGATTCAGGCTTTTGAGCATGAACATTCAATAGCCAAATTTGTACAACCTGTTGAGATCGCTGATTAGAAACCAGTGGAAAATACAGCTTCAAATAGTGAGGACGATGATGATAAAGATATTACAAAAATTT
This sequence comes from Pinus taeda, assembly GCA_000404065.3. NCBI lineage: Eukaryota > Viridiplantae > Streptophyta > Pinopsida > Pinales > Pinaceae > Pinus > Pinus taeda. The sequence goes on from APFE031467071.1 coordinate 11,679, forward strand.
GGCCTGAAACTAAAATCTTGTCTATTGATACAAATGAGGGCCTAAAACATGGTTTATCAGTGTTCTCCTTAGACATAAACACTGACTACTGATTTAGAGTAAAAATGTTGTGTTTATGGTAATGGAAGGTACATACCAAATTAAATTCAACGTCTGTATCACAATGGGCAATGTTAAAAAGATTCATTGCATCTTCAAATTGTTAGAAAATCAGAAAGGCAAAAAGATTTCCTTATGTTGATAATTACTTGTGATATTTTTATATTCTTATTCACTTATTTATGTACTTCTTTCTTTTCATCAAGCAATTGTCATAATAAAACATGAAGATCATGGACACCATATGTAGGCACTCAGTGAGGGCCAAAACCCCTATATAAGGGAAAACCTAGTAAAAAACTCTTCCATCAGTAGATTCAAAATGAAATAGATCAATACCTTACACCAACATACCTTCCTCCTTGACCAAGTCAGCCTTCCAAGATGATCTATCAATTTCCAGTGGTGTCTTCTTGTCCAACAGCTTCAACCCAACAACAACCTAGAAATTTCGGCCCCAACTTCTCCAGAATTTCGGCCCAACTTCTTCAAAATTTTGGCTCCCCAGCTACTGCAAAATTTTGGCCCCTAGCAAGACTTCAAAACTTTGCACATGTAGGATATGAGAGAGAAATTTTGACTTATTTAGATTGATAATGTCCTTCGCTAGCCCTTTCTTCGTCTTCCCTTGAAATTCACAATTTCTAGCCCTAGAAGTTGTAGATTGAATGTGACAAGTGAGAGCGACAAATGAGGTCGAGTTACTACCTTTATATAGGTGTTTCCACCCCTTAGTTTAGGCCAACTTGGTGGAGGCCCAAAAGACCTAATTTGCATTAAAATAAATTTCTTTCTTGACAATTAGAGCTAAACAAGGGTCATTTACATTATGACATGGACAACAATACTTGACATAAACCCTAGAAGCATTCAATGGAGGCTTTGACCTAAAAACAATTGACCCAAGGATGAAACCTATGCTTTAATAAGTCAATTTTTTTTTTTTTGATAAATAAATTACCATTATGACTCAAATACAATTATGAAGACCGATACTAGTTGCATTTTTCAACAATCCCTCTTAACCAGGGAGGTATATATATATATATATATATATATATATATATATATAGAGAAGAGAGAGAGAGAGAGAGAGAGAGAGAGATGAACTACAAAGAGTTCTAGCACACTCAGTCTTCAGACTAGATACTTGACCAAGGTATTCTATTTGGGTCGGAATAAGGGGCTCAAGCTTTAGCCAAATCTAGGTACCATCAGGCTTTTAAGCTCTACCACCAACCCAAGGATCTAGGTGCATATCCAAGGTTAGAGCTCCGTGACCAAGGTGACCCTCCCTCTTTGGGATCTAGACATCAACACATAGGCTAACGACGTATCCTCCCAAGCATCTTGTCATTAGATGCTTCACCTATCCTTATAAATTAAACTGGATATATCCATTTGTCCAAGCATGTTTCCAAAGTGTTCAACCTTCTTGTAGAGAGATTTACTTGTACAAACACAAATCCCAGTCAATAATAAACTTTCAAATATAAGTAAACACAAAATTTCAGGGTCCTCAATCATTCTGATGCTACTTCCATATACAATTTATCATAAGCTCTCTTCTTCTTTCATTTCTTCACCAACACCAAATACATCTTCAGATCTTCTTTTGTTTGCAACTTCATGAACATTCATTTGTAGTACTTTTTCGTACTTTAAGGTATTTACTTTCATAATATGCCCTCCCTCTCAACTGGGGATATACACCCTTTCTTCTATCTAGGCTCCCTTCTCAACTTAGGGAGATCAACCACTTCCTTCTTCTATAACATTAGGGAACCTTTCACAACTTCATTCCTTACGACATCAAGGTCATCTTGATTGAGGAAAATGGGAGATGGAATTCTATCAACTTGTTCCAACCTAGGATGATAAGCTCATGGTTTCACTTCATCATTTATATAACTTCCTTCGTCATGCTTATTAATATCATACAAGCATCTTTATCATTTTGAATATTATGTACCTACAAAACTTTAATGGCAAGTACAACCAAATACAAAAGCATGAAGTTAACTATATCAAAACCATGTTACTGTAATGGAAGCATTTAGACCTTAGATGTCAAACACCTAAACTTAGTTAGGGTCATAAGAGAGACATACTATACTTCAACTTCTTGCTAGGGTTTTGTCATAAACCCTAGACTTCATCTTCGAAACACAAAGCCTTAGATATCAATAATTCAATCAAATAACAATCCTACTATACATCTAAGGTTTCAACAATATGCTTTTACATGTCAGACTCTATTATGGTTTGTTACAAACCCTAGATTTTACTATCAAAACTAAATCATATCAAAAATTAAAAACAACATCATCATCTCGTCGGATATCAATCTCTACTAGGGCTTTGTCACAAACCCTAGATTTTATAAACTATGAACATCAACAATTAAGTTAGCATACTTGCATTTACATATCTAGGATGCATTTCATATCGATATCTACTAGATAAATCAAAGACACAAATATTAATACATTAAAGTTAGACAACAATTTTCTCCAAGCTAGAGTTTTGATCAAACAAATATACACTTAGGGTTTCATTCCTAGGATCTTACTATAGATGTTACAGGGGTTTTCTCATAAACCCTAATTTACCAAACCCTAAAGATTTAGCATCTCAATACACAACTTAGGCATTAACAACAAACCCTAAAGGGCTAGGGTTTCTATCATAACAATATCAAAACCTAAACATCAAAGAATATGATCAACAACCCTAAGTAAACTAGGGTTTCATAATCAATATTGACACACCCTTAGCAACAAGAGGCTAGGGTTTTGTAGTGAACCCTTAAGGTTAGGGTTACACACGAATGATTAAATACTATACGAGGGTAGATTCATTTTAAATATTAAACACCCTAACAAGAATCTTTGCGATTCAAAACCCTAGACATAACAATCTCAGTAATGTAAAGAAAACTTTAAAAGAGAATGAACATACCTTTTACATGAAGAGAACTTTATAACAAAGCTTATATTCTAAGACATACCTTGAGTAGTTCCTTAACAAATCTTGTAGGACATTAGGCCTTGAATGGTTTCCTTTGCAATAGAATTTTGACCATGCTTCAGTTCTATCCTTTGAAGTCTCCTCCATAACCTTTGAGTATTTAGCAAGCTTTCCTTACCAAGAAAATATAAAGAAAAGGTTATTAGCATATAATACAAACAAGTTTTGTTATGAGGAGGAAACCAAACATGAAAAGATGAAACAAAGAACAAAATATTTATCTTTTGGAAAATGGTGAAGGCTCCCTCTTAATCCAATCCTTTCTGAGGGATACCTACAACTCATCAAAATAATTCAAAAAATTTCTAACAAGACATGTTAGACCCACAAATTCTAGAAATCAAAACTTAAAAGAAAACAATACAAGACTAAGAAGGATATGTAGGATAGGACTTAGTAGTATAAATCCTTGACTTTTGATTCCTCAGTCTTTTTCTTCTTCAGTGGAGCTTCATCGACAATATTTGTTTGATCTCTTTCTCTCTTCCTATTCCTTGGATTCTCAAGACATTGACTTTTATAATGGCCCATCTTATGACAATTGTAGCATTCAATCTTCGATAGGTCAAATTTTTTCTTTGGTCCTTTGAACTTCTTGAAGGATCCCTTTTTCTTTTAATGAGAAAAATATGCATTAGATGTATTTTCTTCTTCATCTTCCTTCTTGTTGTTTACTAATGTTTTTCTCACTTCTTTTTGACTGCGTGCATTCTACATTTGTTTGAATGTTGGAGTGTTCTTCCACTTGTTGATTCCTGATGCAAAAGCACTCCAAGATTTTGGTAGTCCTAGAAGAGCAGTAATTACGAGCTCTTTTTCTAGCATGATTTCATCTATTGCTTGGAGTTTGTCTCTTATTTTAGATATTCTTACAAAATATGATGAAATAGTATCATCTTGTGTCATCGTAACAGTTCCTAGTTCATTCTCGAGGCTTGCTATTTTACCAATGTTCTAGATTGTGAATAATTCAGAGAGAGCCTCATACATTTCTTGACCAGAATCTATGTTGGAAATATACGGAGTTCACTTGTCCTTTGCTCCATCCACTATTAGATTCATGGTTACGATTTCAGATTCTTTAAGCTTCTTTTTCTTTATTTCATTTGTTGGTTTCTTGACTTTTCCTTGAACAAGATTCAGTACTTTGTGCTTTTTGAGGATAAGGTCTATCCTCTTTTCCCATTCCCTGTAGTTGGAGGTCCCTTCTAGTTTGTTCTTTTCCTTCATTGAGTTCGTCGTATTGTATGCTACTCCTTATGGCTTGGCCTTAAAACTCCTCATTCTCCTTTCAATAGATCGTCACACTGCCTTTTTCTTCCTTCTTTCACCTTAGCTCTGATACCAAGTTAGAAAATCGGAAAGGCATAAATATTTTTTTTTATGTTGATAATCACTTGTGATATTATTATATTCATATTCACTTCTCTATGTTCTTCCTTTATCTTCTTTTCATCAATGAATTATCTTAACAAAACATGAAGATCATGGGCACCAGATGTAGGCACTTAGCCAAGGCTAAAACCCCTATATAGGGGAAAACCCAGTAAAAAACTCTTCCTCTAACAGATTCAAAATGAGATAGGCCAAGACATTAGACCAACAAACCTTCCCCCTCCACCAAGTCAACCTTCCAAGATGATTTATCAATTTCCAGTAATCTCTTCTTGTCTAGTAGCTTCAACCCAACAACCCAGAAATTTCGGCCCCATTTTCTCTAGAATTTCAGCCAAACTTCCTTATAATTTCGACCCCCAACAACACTTCAAAAATTCGCATGTGTACAATGGGAGAGAGAAATTTCAACTTCTTTAGGTAGACAATGTCCCCCTCCTTCTTTGCTAGCCCTTTCTTTTTCTTCCCTTGACATTCACACTTTTTCTTGCCCCAGAAGTTGCAGATCGAATTTGATGAGTGAGAGTGATAAATGAGGTCGAGTTGTTGCCTTTATATAGGTGTTTCTACCCCTCAGTTTAGGTCGACTTGTCCAGTTTGCGGATGACTTGGTGGAGGAGACCTAAAAGACTTAATTTACATTAAAATAAATTTCCTTTTTTGACAGCTAGAGCCCAAGAAGGGTCCTTTACATTATAATATGGACAAGAATACTTGACAAATCCTAGAAGCCTTCAATGGAGGCTTTGACCTAAAAACAATTGACCCAAGCATGAAACTGATGCTTTAATAATTTAGTTTCTTTATATATATATATATATTTTAATTACTTTTGAGAAATACATTACATTATGGCTCAAATACAATTATGAAGACCGACACTAGTTACATTTTTCAACACAAATGCATGTCCTATTGAGAAATCTAGGGCATCGAGATTAGTTGATTTCTCTTCTATTTAGTAACTGTTTGTGAATGCTTTTTAATTTAGATTATGATCTTCTTTTACTTGTATTATTATAGTGTTATTTTTCATCAAACAACAACCAATGCATAAACCATAAAGAGACGAGATATATTCTAATGCACAAACCATAAAGAGACAAGAGACATATAATATAGGCTATCAGCCAGGGCCAAAACCTCTCATACTTGAGAGGAAAACCTAAAAAGTTTCTTCTTCTTATAGGGACTCCAATTGATGAATACCAAGACCAAGATCAAGACACTTGACCACAACCCCTCCAAGATCAAATCTACTTGAGAGGAAAACCTGAGCAAATTCTTCTTCTTATAGAGACTCCAATTGACGAATACCAAGACCAAGATCAAGACCCTTGACCACGACCCCTCCAAGATCAAATCAACCTTTTTGCACAAAGACAACTTACAAGCTTTCCAATGATGATGGCTTCTCCTTCGACCTTCTTTTCGGACCTGCAACCTTTTGTATGCACTACAAAAATCCTTGATAATTCGTGTAGTCAAAATAATGGGGAGAATGCCTTCCTTTAGTCTTCACTTGATGAGATACCTTTACTTCAACCCCTAGGCATCCAATATTACTCCTCCATTGAAATTAGGCCTTCTATGTTGATTGTAATACTTGCTTATTGACAGTCAAGAAGTGTGACCTAGTTGCAGATCAAACGTATGGAAAACAAACCCAAACAATTTTGTTTTTCGTCCTTCCTATCCTTGTTGTTCCTTTTCTATAGAATGAGACTTCTTTTGATTGTTGGATCGAATGTCTATTTCATACCCATGCTTCACCGAATTTTTGTCTGAAATTTTGCCTTCAAAAGAAATCCACACTACCCTATTTATAGTTGTTGGATCCTGTAATAAGATGACTTGAAGAGGGTGAACCGACATGACTCTGTGTAGATTATTTATTCCATCTTGTAGCCGACTTGAAGGAGAGGTCTTGTGCTTGTCTTGGAGGGATATCATACTTATTTAATGACTCATACAACTGTATAACATGCCCAAGAAGGGTCCTTCATACATGACATAGACTCAAATTGAATTTTATGACTAGTTGACAAATCCTAAAGGCTCACAATGCGAGCCATTACTAAAAATAAAATTCCTTGGTCATGAAACCCATGAGACAAGCATTACAGTACTAATTTTATTTTCCTTATTTTCATCAATTACATAAAATCACAATTACATGTCATTATGAAGACCGAACTTAGTTTCTTTTTCAACACTCCCTCTTAACTAGGGAGGTATTCATAATGGTACTTGGTCATTCTTAATCTGAATAATTTCTCATAACAAGAGTAAGATTGGTAGCCCATCTGTACAACATCATATCAACCAGCATTGTCACATAGCAAGGCCTTGACTAACATCTCTATTTCTCCACGAGATCTGAGCACAATGCTGGCAGGGTGTGTTCCACCATGACTATTCTTATCTTGGATTATGAGTCCTCAAATAATATCGATCCTCTACAATTACTCTTATCTTGGATGCCCTAATACATCCTCAAAGAGCATCAGATGCCAAATGTTTACCCAATCCTCCATTTTGTCTTCCCAAGTGAAAACAATAATGATGTGTCTATCTCTCCCTCTTAATTAGGGAGGACATATCTATTCCAATAAAGGAATGTACTCATTCCTACAGAAGGAATATACCTAAGCTCCCTCTTGGCTTAGGAATTTTGCTTCCAAGTTTCTACCAAGTAAGAAACTTGTTTCTAGGCTCCCTCTTGATTAGGGACCTATGACAACTCCTCAGGTGGAGATGATGGGATAACCAGCTGCTTGAAGAACGCCTGCTCACGATGTCATGAACTTCTCTTCGTTATCCAAGATTCTTAACGTTTTGGACTTCTTCATAGGGCACTGACCATCCATCACTTTCATCCATGAGTCAACCATGTCATCATCGGAAAGTGATCCATTATTCCATATATGGCTTTTCTTCATGCCCTGTTGCTTTCTTCATGCTATGTTTCCTTAAGGATATTTCACCCTATTACATGTGCATTGGTGGTGGAAGACATCCAGAGATCTTCGTTTGGCATCCCTGCATAAACCCATCCAAATATTTGTTGAAAAAATAAAGGAATGAACATTAAAATCAACATTGCCTTTGTGATGGTCTTTCATCATGATATCTTCTAGTTTGCATCAGTACCCTACATACATATTGACACATCTCCCAAAGATATATATTGTCAAGGATCTCTTTCTTTTTCCAACTCCATCAGAGTCTTCATATCTTCCATGGAGATATTCTAGTCAAATCTTCTTGGTCTTTCGAATGTTGATTTCCCTTACCATGGTTGGATATTCTACGATCTCTTCATTCCTTTCTTCACACATTTCATTCCCAGGATTTTCCAATCAAAGTTCCTCAATTGTAGTCAACCACCTCATACTTCATATGAGGACATATTATGTTGATTTCATTTAGTGAATGTGTGACCCATTGATGCAGGGGCGTCTAGGCCTAGCCAACAATGTGGTGGAAGTGGTCACATGTCGTGGCTAATGCAAGTATGGAAGAAGACTTGATTGTTTAATTTGTATTAATTTCAAAATAAATGAAAGTAGTTAATTATTGCCTAAATCTAAACTGAATTGGGAATAAATGGCAAGTGATCCTCCCTATGTGGAGATCAAGCCAAGTAGTTGGAATTGTTCAGATTATGATAAGATTTGATTTCTAAATATGTAGTATATCCCTTAAATTGAGAAGGAAACTGTTAGATAGGAGATATATGTAATTCCCTTGCTTTTCTGAAGAGGGATTGGGGAAAGTGTGACAAAGAGGGAAAATATCGAGAGTATTTGTAAGCCTACAGGCAGCGTAGGAGAAAGATGCCATTAATTAGAAGAATTAGGCCAGAGAAGGGAGAGAGCCTCGAATGTAGTTTGTATTTATGTTTGTACACATAGAATTGAATTTGAGTTTAGAACTGTGCAATTGAATGCATTTCTTTTGAGACAGAGGTCCTTGATGTTATAATCTGGGTAAGGCTGAGAACTTGTGAATAACCAGTGTTGTGAGTATAGTTATATAACCAGCCCGTGGAGGCTTTGAATGCTTGCTTTTTATTTGTATTCAGATGATATTGATGCCAACTCTGTGTTTTTCATATTTTATGACAGAAATCTTGTGTTAAAGGATCAATTGGCAAGTACATTCCATTGTTTGGGTTCGCAGGCAGAAAACCCAAAATACACTTAAGTATCGGGCTCAAACCACAGTTGGATTGATAATCCGGACTTCAAATCTTTTAAACGGAGTTTTGAGTGTTGTCGGGTCCGGCATATTATCACATCGCTATAAGGTCTAGACCCGGGCCTTAGCGATTCGCGTTTGCCGATTATGTTGCATCAGTACATCGGAGCAGAGTATAAGTGTTAAGCGCCTATTGTAGTCACTGATATCGATTAAGCTTTATCACATTGGACCTCTGCCGAAGACTAGCGCCAATAGTGTGGATCACTAGAACCCCGATTGCTGATTTAGCGATTGAATCTGAGCCGTCCGATCGACAAGATCTCAATTCGCAGCAACAACAAATATAATTGTTTAAAAGGCGGAAAAAGCTTTGTTTCAGCATTTTGGAAAGTATCTAGTCCTGAAAGGGGAAAGCATGGTTTAAGATTTTTCGAAGGCCTTTCATTTCCGATAGGAAAAGGCATAGTTTTTAAAGATAACGGGGTGTTCGGCCGGGTGATCGTTGGGTCAGTTTTGATCCATTTGTGGTTTTATATTGAACCATTGTGTCCGTTGCGTCATTTTTGGTATCAGAGCAGGAAAGGGGAAGAAATTTCCTGTGAAGAGATGTTTTTCTTATGAAGATTAAAGACTACAGAGGTATGAAAACAACAACATGTTGAATGAATGAAGTTTGGCACCAAATTACAGCAGTGAAACTATAGAAGAAATTTTGGAAAGTTCTTAGAGATTGTAGCAGAACTTGTGGATGCAAAAGACAAAGGAAATCCATTCAAAACACAGGTGACAACATATGAAAGTGTGAATATTGCAGCAATATAGAATAAAAGAAGTTGTGAGAGAAGAACCAGATGTGTTCTTAAAAGCAGAGCAAGGAAAAAACTTTGAAGTGGCAGTGAACCTGAAGAATCCAACAAGAGATTGGACAGAGAAGACAACTGAAGTGTTCTCAAGAGAGATTGAGAGATTGCAGAAGCCTAGAAGGAGCAAAGGTGTTTCTCGAGAAGAGGTTCCAGATAGAGGACCGTGCTTACCAAAAGACTGAGTGAGGAGAGCTTAGTGAGGTAAGATCACAGTAAGGAGGACTTGTTGTTGCAAAGGCTTGTTGCAGAGGAGTGAGGAGCTCATGAAAAGAGAGGAGAAGAAGATGACTACTGATAGTTATAGCGGAGGTTCAGAAATAAGCCACAACAGAAGGAAAGATGCCAAAGCAAATGGCACGAAGATGAGTCAAGAAGAGTTTGACAGAGAGAGAGCTGAGATAGAGTTCCAGATTGGAATATTGATGAAGATGCTGTAGAGAAGTGATGAAGACCGGAAGGATGGTTGGACCATAAGAAGGAGAGTAAAGTGGCAGAGGCTACAAGAGGTGAAATCAACAAGTGAATTTAGAGATAGCAGAAGAGTTGAGAAAGATTGAGCAGATATTGAGTGCTCAAGAGGAACCAGAGGAACTTAGAGAAGCAGAAGTGGAAATGGAAGTTTCCATTTGTAGACCAGAACAAGGTGAAATGTTGGGTGAAGAGGATAATGAGAGATCACCTGAAGATCTCGTGAACTATTGGCATAATTCAGAACGATTAGAAGATATGATGATAAGGGAAGTAGATGAGGCAATGAAGCCTTGTGATTTTTATTCTCATAGTTTGTGTATGTTTGTAGGATATGCAGAGGATGATGGACAGTCTGGTGAAACTATCACAAACATGAATGAAGCTCTTGAGGTGAAGTATGATGGAGAATGCCTTTTAGAGGAAGAAGGTGTTGATTTATTGTAGCAGAAGGAGTTCATAGATGAAATTCTGTTTGGCGTGAAACAATCAGATGATGTTGATATGGACCAGGAGTCTAATGACAATGCCATAGTGGTATTACAAGGAGGTAAGCAAATGAGATTGTTTGATGAAATTGATGAAAGAACTTTGCAATATTGTAGCGCAGAAAATAGGACAACTCAAGAGGATTGCCAGGAAAAGAATGAAGCTGAGAGAGGAAGTTCTGATGAACTGCTGTAGAGATTTCATATGGAATTAGAATTCTTGGAAAGATTGCTCAAGGAACCTGAAGGAGAAATGAAGCTTTCAGAACCTGATGTAGAGAAGGATATGGTTACTATGCATGATAAGGATGAATTGTCTCTAACATTTATAGAGTTAAGTAAATGTTTAGACTTTTCAATTAATGATGTGACTACAGGTGTGGAAGACAAAATTAATAAATATGATGCTGAAATTAGAGACATTGAGCATAAATTATTTGAAGGTGAGATGAAAGATCATGAGCAACAAGGAAGTTATGTCCTCAAAGACATGAAGCAGATAGAAGTATTAAATCAGCAAGATGAAGATGGAAGGAACCAACAATTTAAAAGAGATGATCAACAACATGAGAATGAATTTGAGGAAGGCATTAGATTGTAGAAGTATAGCAACTGGCAGCATAATGAAGAACCAAAGATTAGTCTGGCAGTACAAAGAAAGACAAGTGAAGACCGAAGATACAGATGGAGAATGAAAAAAAGGGTCCAGTGGAAGTTATTGCAACAGAGGTGGAATGGCACGCTGATGAACGACTTTAGAGAACTTGAACAAATTCATATTGATATGTTAGAGAAGAAAAGACTCAAAGGAATGGAGTCACAGCAAGAAGGATCTGCTGAAATTCAAAAGATCTATGATGGAGGATTGGTGCTTAAAGCATCAAAAGAGGATGGAAGGTATTGTGTCTTTAAAATTAATGATTGTTGTATGTTTGCAGGTCATATAGACTTGAGGAAAGACAAACAATTATTGGGCACTGTTATATTAACAGGTGAAGAGATGACTACTCATAGTCATATACAGAATCAAGGGAAAAGTTACAGCCAAATGAAGGAAGATGTCCAGTCAGGTGATATCCAAAGGATAATTCAAAAGGAGGATGGTAAAAGAATTATTGAGATCCAAGGAATGTTTGGAAAGAAAGATATCATTTCATATGAATACAGAACAAGGAATTTTCTCAAGAAAACTGATGAAGCTAATACAAAGCAAATGGGGAATCTTATAGGGTATTCAGGAAATGGAAGTCAACTGGAAGAGCTGATGATGAAATTATTTGAGGAGACCTTGGTGTCTCATAGTTTTGAAACTAATATTTTGTGTGTAAATGCAGGACACACTGAAGTAAGGAAACTATTTAATGTTGTCATAGGGGAAAGGAAAATCAAAGATATGATTTTCCAGAAGTTAAAGGAAGGAAATTCACACAATCTTGTGATGCAGAGGAAAGGGCAGCTGTTGAACATAGCTGTATTGAATTATACAGATATTGGACAACTATTGAGGACTAAAGCTAAAGGAGAGAAGCTACTGGAAGTTGATATGGAAGACTTTGCAGATGATAAAAATATATTGACGATTAGTGACCTTGAAGAAAACCAAGGAATAAGGGATTAGACTGTACAACCAAAACTGAATAAGAATGAAGGAGTTGTCATGAATGACAAATATGAGAAAGAAGTTGTCAGAAATGTTGGCATAATGAGGGAGCAAGGTAAAGCATTTGTGTTTATTGAATTGATTAATTCTGATGAAGATTTATATGCAGGAATAAGGCAATGTGAAGTCCATCTGAACCAAGAAGTTAATTATGAAGAGCAGATCGAATTAATGAAGGGTGAGATCAAAATGTCTCAGAAAGATGGAATGATGCTAAATCTACAATATGGGAGTGTTGAACTAGAAATGAATTCAAGAGATGATAGTAATAGAATTACTATTATACTATGAGGATTTATTGATGAAGACGAGGCTGGAGATGACATTTCAGAAGCAAACAAGTATGATACCATGATCCTTACGAGTGCAGAAATGAAGTTACTGGAAGAAGAGATATTCCAGGTAGCTAAACAAGTAGGAAGAATTCTAAGTTTTCAAGAAATTTGTGGAGTTACAGGTATACTGAGAATTGAAGTAAGAAGTAGTGAAGTCATGAATGAGAAACCAGAAGAAGGAACTGGAATTATTGCAGAGGATCAATGGAGAAGGAATTTGTACAATTCAGAAATGTATATGGAAAATTATTGGCACAGAGATTGTGATATTCTTATTCAGGAACACAATCAATTGCAAGAGAATAGTATTCAACATATGAGGAGTGAAGTGGACAAAGAATTGGATGAGTTGTGGAGACTCATACAACAACGTTCCAATAAAACAAATAAAGGACAAAAGAAGAAAGGAAGATTGGCTGGAAAGAATGGTACAGGTGAAGGAAATGGAAATTTGCAAATTAAGATGTGGGAGCCTGTCATAAACTGTAATGATGAGCAAACAACAGTAAGATATGTGAAAAGGACAACATCAGACAGTGAGAGCATAACTAATGGGGCAATGCATCATAAAGTATGGAGACCAAGAGAGCAATTATCAACAACAGTAACCAAGGACAAACTACCAAACAAAGTATGGGATCCAAGAGGACACATATCAGAAGCGCATGATCAGGAGATCATGATTAATTTAAACTTTGGGTGTCTAATGCAGGAGCATCTAGGCCTAGCCAGCATGTGATGGAAGTGGTCACATGTCATGGCTAATGCAAGTATGGAGGAAGACTTGGTTGTTAATTTCAAAATAAATGTAAGTAGTTAATTATTGCCTAAATCTGAACTGAATTGGGAATAAATGGCAAGTGATCCTCCCTGCGTGGAGATCAAGCCAAGTAGTTGGAATTGTTCAGATTAGGATAAAATTTGATTTCTAAGTATGTAGTCTATCCCTTAAATTGAGAAGAAAACTATTAGATAGGAGATATATGTAATTCCCTTGCTTTTCTGAAGAGATATTAGAGAAAGCGCGACAAAGAGGGAGAATATTGAGAGTATTTGTAACCCCACGGGTAGCGTAGGAGAAAGAGGCCATTAATTAGAAGAATTAGGCCAGAGAAGGGAGAGAGCCTTGAATGTAGTTTGTATTTATGTTTGTACACATAGAATTGAATTTGAGGTTAGAACTGTGCAACTGAATGCATTTATTTTGAGAAAGAGGTCTTTGATGTTATAATCTGGGCAAGGCCGAGAACCGGTAGTGGATTTATTGTGAATAACTAGTGTTGTGAGTATAGTTATAGAACTGGCCCGTGGAGGCCTTGAATGCTTTATTTTTATCTGTATTTAGATGATATTGATGCCAACTCTGTGTTTTTCATATTTTATGATAGAAATCTTGTGTTAAAGGATCAATTGGCGAGTACATTCCATTGTTTGGGTTCACAGGCAGAAAAACCAAAATACACTAAGTATCGGGCTCAAACCGTAGTTGGATTGATAATCCAGACTTCAAATCTTTTAAATGGAGTTTTGAGTGTTGTCAAGTCCGGCATATTATCGCATCGCTATAAGGTCTAGACCCGGGCCTTAGCGATTCGCGATTGCCTATTATGTCGCATCGGTACATCGGAGTAGAGTATAAGTGTTAAGCGCCTATTGTAGTCACCCATAGCGATTAATATTTATCGCATTGGACCTCCACCGAAGCTTAGCGCTGATAGTGTGGATCACTAGAATCTCGATCGCCGATTTAGCGATTGAATTTGAACTGTCCGATCGGCCAGATCTCGATTTGCAGCAATAGCAAATATAATTGTTTAGAAGGCAGAAAAGGCTTTGTTTCGGCATTTTGGAAAGTATTTGGTCCTGAAAGGGAAAAATCATGGTTTTAAGCTTTTTCGAAGGCTTTTCATTTCCGATAGGAAAAGGCATAGTTTTTAAAGAAAAAGGGGTGTTTGGCGGGGTGATTGTTGGGTCATTTTTTATCCATTTGTGCTTTTATATTGAACTATTGTTTCCGCTATGTCATTTTTGGTATCAAAGCAGGAAAGGGGAAGAAATTTTCTGTTAAGAGATGTTTTTCTTATGAAGATTAAAGACTACAGAGGTATGAAAACAACAACATGTTGAATGAGTGAAGTTTGGCACCAGATTATAACAATGAAACTGTAGAACTTTTGGGAAGTTCTTAGAGATTGTAGCAGAACTTGCGGATGCAAAAGACAGAGGAAATACATTCAAAACACAGGTGACAGCATAAGAAAGTGTGAAGACTGCAACGATATAGAACAAAAGAAGTTGTGAGAGAAGAACCAGATGTGTTCTTAAAAGCAGAGCAAAGAAAACACTCTGAAGTGGCAGTGAACCTAAAGAATCCAACAAGAGATTGGACAGAGAGGACAACTAAAGTGTTCTCAAGAGAGAGTGAGAGATTGTAAAAGCCTAGAAGGAGCAAAGGTGTTGCTCAAGAAGAGGTTCTAGATAGAGGACCGTGCATACCAAAAGATTGAGTGAGGAGAGCTTAGTGAGGTAAGATCGCAGTAAAGAGGACTTGCTGTTGCAAAGGCTTGTTGTGGAGGAGTGAGGAGCTCATGAAAAGAGAGGAGAAGAAGATGACTATTGATAGTCATAGCAAAGGCTCAGAAAGAAGCCACAACAGAAGGAAAGATGCCAAAGCAAATGGCATGAGGATGAGTCAAGAAGAGTTTGACAGAGAGAGAGCTGAGATAGAGTTCCAGATTGGAATATTGATGGAGATGCTGTAGAGAAGTGATGAAGACTGAAGGCATCGCTAGACCATGAGAAGGAGAGTAAAGTGGTAGAGGCTACAAGACAAGAGAAATCAACAAGTGAATTTAGAGATAGCAGAAGAGTGGAGAAAGATTGAGCAGATATTGAGTGCTCAAGAGGAACCAGAGGAAATCAGAAAAGCAGAAGCAGAAATGGACGTTTCCATTTGTAGACTAGTACAAGGTGAAATGTTGGGTGAATAGGATAATGAGAGATCAGCTGAAGATCTCATGAACTATTGGCATAGTTCAGAACGATTAAAAGATATGATGATAAGGGAAGTAGATGAGGCAATGAAGCCTTGTGATTTTTATTCTCATAGTTTGTGTATGTTTGTAGGATATGCAGAGGATGATGGACAGTCTAGTGAAACTGTCACAAACAAGAATGAAGCTCTTGAGGTGAAGTACGATGGAGAATTCCTTTTAGAGGAAGAAGGTGCTAATCTATTGTAGCAGGAGTTCATAGATGAAATTTTGTTTGGTGTGAAACAATCAGATGATGTTGATATGGACCAGGAGTCTAATGACAATGCCATAGTGGTATTACAAGGAGGTAAGAAAATGAGATTGTCTGATGAAATTGATGAAAGAACTTTGCAATATGGTAGCGCAGAAAACAGGACAACTCAGGAGGATTTCCAGGAAAAGAATGAAGCTGAAAGTGGAAGTTGTGATGAACTGCTGTAGAGATTTCATATGGAATTAAAATTCTTGGAAAGATTGCTCAAGGAAACTAAAGGAGAAATGAAGCTTTCAAAACCTGGTTGAGAGAAGGATATGGTTACTATGCATGATAAGGATGAACTGTCTTTAACATTTATAGAGTTAAGTAAATGTTTAGACTTTTCAATTAATGATGTGAGTGCAGGTGTGGAAGACAACATTAATAAATATGATGCTGAAATTAGAGAAATTGAGCATAGATTATTTGAAGGTGAGATGAAAGATCAGGAGCAACAAGGAAGTTATGTCCTCAGAGACATGAAGGAGATAGAAGTATTAAATCAGCAAGATGAAGATGGAAGGAACCAACAATTTAAAAGAGATGATTAGCAACATGAGAATGAATTTGAGGAAGGCATTAGATTGCAGAAGTATAGCAACTAGCAGCAGAATGAAGAGCCAGAGATTAGTCTGGTAGTACAAAGAAAGACAAGTGAAGATTGAATATACAAATGGAGAATGAAAAAAGGGTCAAGTGGAAGTTATTGCAACAGAGGTGGAATGGCAAGCTGATGAATGAGTTCAGAGAAATAGAACACATTCATATTGATATGTTAGAGAAGAAAAGACTCAAAGGAATGGAGTCACAGCAAGAAGGATTTTCTAAAATTCAAAAGATCTATGATGGAGGATTGGTGCTTAAAGCATCAAAAGAGGATGGAAGGTTATTGTGCTTTTAAAATTAATGATTGTTGTATGTTTGCAGGTCATATAGACTTGAGGAATGACAAGCAGTTATTGGGAACTATTATATTAACAGGTGAAGAGATGACTACTCACAGTCATATACAGAATCAAGGGAAAAGTTACAGCCAAGTGAAGCAAGATGTCCAGTTATGTGATATCCAAAGGATAATTCAAAAGGAGGATGGCAAAGGAAATATTGAGATCCAAGGAATGTTTGGAAAGAAAGAGATCCATTCATATGAATATGGAACAAGGATTTTTCTCAGGAAAACTAATGAAGCTAATACAAAGCAAATGGGGAATCTTATAGGATATTCAGGAAGTGGAATTCAACTGGAAGAGTTGATGATGAAATTATTTGAGGAGACCTTGGTGTCTCATAGTTTTGAAATTGTGTGTAAATGCAGGACACGCTGAAATAAAGCCACTGTTTAATGTTGTCATAGGGGAAAGGAAAATCAAAGATATGATTTTTCAGAAGTTAAAGGAAGGAAATTCACATAATCTTGTGATGCAGAGGAAAGGGCAACTGTTGAACATAACTGTAGTGAATTATACATATATTGGACAACTATTGAGTATTGAAGCTAAAGGAGAGCAGCTATTGGAAGTTGATATGGAAGACTTTGCAGATGATAAACAAATATTGAAGATTAATGACCTTGAAGAAAATCAAGGAATAAGGGATCAGACTGTACAACCAGAACTAAATAAGAATGAAGGAGTTGTCATGAATGACAAATATGAGAAAGAAGTTGTCAGAAATGTTGGCATAATGAGGGAGCAAGGTAAAGCATTTGTGTTTATTGAATTGATTAATTCTGTTGAAGATTTATATGCAGGAATAAGGCAATGTGAAGTCCATCTGAACCAAGAAGTTAATTCTGAAGAACAAATCGAATTAATGAAGGGTGAGATCAGAATGTCTTAGAAAGATGGAATGACGTTGAATCTACAATATGGGAGTGTTGAACTAGAAATGAATTCAAGAGATGATAGTAATAGAATTAGTATTATGCTATGGGGATTTATTGATGAAGATGAGGCTGGAGATGACATTTCAGAAGCAAACAAGTATGATACCATGATCCTTAAGAGTGAAAAAAAGAAGTTACTGGAAGAAGAGATATTCCAGGTAGCTAAACAAGCAGGAAAAATTCTGAGTTTTCAAGAAATTTGTGGAGTTAGAAGTATACTGAGAATTGAAGTAAGAAGTAGTGAAGTCATGAATGAGAAACTAGAAGAAGGAACTAGAATTATTGTAGAGGATCAATGGAGAAGGCATTTGTACAATTTAGAAATGTATATGGGAAATTATTTGCACAAAGATTGTGATGTTCTTATTCAGGAACACAATCAGTTGCAGGAGAATAGTATTCAACATATGAGGAGTGAAGTGGACAAAGAATTGAATGAGTTGTGGAGACTCATACAACAACGTTATAATAAAACAAATAAAGGACAAAAGAAGAAATGAAGATTGGCTGGAAAGAATGGTACAGGTGAAGGAAATGGAAAACTGCAAATTAAGATTTGGGAGCTTGTCATAAATTGTGATGATGAGAAATCAACTGTAAGATATCTGAAAAGGACAAC
This sequence comes from Pinus taeda, assembly GCA_000404065.3. Lineage (NCBI taxonomy): Eukaryota > Viridiplantae > Streptophyta > Pinopsida > Pinales > Pinaceae > Pinus > Pinus taeda. The sequence continues at coordinate 30,018 of APFE031467071.1, forward strand.
ATCAGACAGTGAGAGCATATCTAATGGGGCAATGCAGCATAAAGTATGGAGACCGGGAGAACAACAAACAAGAGCAGTAACCAAGGACATACTACCAAACAAAGTATGGGATCCAGGAGGACACATATCAGAAGCACATGATCAAGAGATCATGATTAATTTAAACTTTGGGAGTCTGATGCAGGAGCATCTAGGCCTAGCCAACATGTGATGGAAGTGGTCACATGTCGTGGCTAATGCAAGTATGGAGGAAGACTTGGTTGTTTAATTTGTATTAATTTCAAAATAAATGTAAGTAGTTAATTATTGTCTAAATCTGAACTGAATTGGGAATAAATGGCAAGTGATCCTCCCTGCATGGAGATTAAGCCAAGTAGTTGGAATTGTTCAGATTAGGATGAGATTTGATTTCTAAATATGTAGTCTATCCCTTAAATTGAGAAGGAAACTGTTAGATAGGAGATATATGTAATTCCCTTGCTTTTTTGAAGAGGGATTGGAGAAAGCACGACAGAGATGGACAATATCGAGAGTATTTGTAAGCGTACGGGCAGCATAGGAGAAAGAGGCCATTAATTAGAAAAATCAGGCCAGAGAAGGGAGAGAGCCTCGAATGTACTTTGTATTTATGTTTTTACACAGAAATGAATTTGAGGTCAGAGATGTGCACTTGAATGCATTTCTTTTGAGGCAGAGGTCTTTGATGTTATAATCTGGGCAAGGCCGAGAACCTATAGTGGATTTATTTTGAATAATCATTGTTGCGAGTATAGTTATATAACTGGCTTGTGGAGGCCTTGAATGCTTGCTTTTTATTTGTATTCAGATTATATTGATGCCAGCTCCGTGTTTTTCATATTTTATGATAGAAATCTTGTGTTAAAGGATAAATTGGCGAGTACATTCCATCGTTTGGGTTCACGGGCAGAAAACACAAAATGCACTAAGTATCGAGCTCAAACCGCAATTGGATTGATAATTCGAACTTGAAATATTTTAAACAGATTTTTGAGTGTTGCCGGGTCGGGCATATTATGACATCGCTATAAGGTCTAGACCCGAGCCTTAGCGATTCGCGATTTTCGATTTTGTTGCATCGGTACATCAGAGCGGAGTATAAGTGTTAAGCGCCTATTGTAGTCGCCAATAACACTTGAGCTTTATCGCATCAGACCTCCACCGAAGACTAGCGTCGATATTGTGGATCACTAGAACTCTGATCGCTGATTTAGCGATTGAATCTGAGCCGTCTGATCGTCCAAATCTCGATTCGCAACAATAACAAATATAATTGTTTAAAAGGCGGAAAAAGATTTGTTTTGGAATTTTGGAAAGTATTTGGTCCCGAAAGGGAAAAAGCATGGTTTTAAGCTTTTTCGAAGGCTTTTCATTTCCGATAGGAAAAGGCATAGTTTTTAAAGAAAAAGGGGTGTTTGGCGGGGTGATTGTTGGGTCATTTTTGATCCATTTGTGGTTTTATATTGAACCATTGTTTCTGCTGCGTCACCTATGCATTCCTGCATCCCTTTGAGGGAGGAGATCCTTTCTTTTGATCATGCTCTTAAGATATAACATGATATCTGCAACCATATGAATTCTACAATATCAAATGTAACACATACCTCATTTTTCCTTTGGGTCATCCAGGCTTCCTACAAGAACTTCCTTGATTGAAAGAGCTTCAATCCCTTGATCTCCTTCACTTTTATGTCATGATACTATCATTCCATGAATTCCACAAGTTTGGAATTCTTGATGAAACACTTGCTTCACCTCATGATCGGTGAGCCTTTTAGTGAAGATTCCATCAGAGAATCTTGTGGATTTAAAGCATCCCCATCAACAAATGTTTCCTTTTGAAAAATTTATGATGAAACTTGAACTAGATGACCTTGCCACTTATGATTCCAATGAGATTCCCAAGAGCTATATTCTTGACTTCCATATATTCTAACCATCTTTCTTTCTTCTCTATGATGATTTCCCAAGCTCTTTCTTTCAATGCTTCTATGATGCTTTGATGCATCCCATTATTTTACTTAGTGAATCATGATAGCCATATCTTACAACAAAAGACTTAGGAATTTGAAAAGAACTTATGTGAGGAAGACTATCTCAGTAATAGAGATCTCTTACTTGCTCTTTCTCGGACTTATTCTTTCTAGCTTCCTCCACTTCCTCGGTGATGTGAGCTTCTTCTCTTCCTCTTTTGTTATTGTCCTTATTGAGCTTAAGACAATCTCTCTTATAGTGCCCATATTCTTGACACCCACAACATTGTATTTTAGCAATGTTCTTCTGTTTTTGAGGACTAAAATTTCCAAATTTTCCCTTTCTTTTTGTTATTGCAGCATATGCTTGATTTTTCTCACTTGATTCCACATCAGATTTGGCCTTTAGTCTAGATTCTTCAATATTGCACAGTGACCATAGATCCTGGAATGGAGTAGCTTCTTTCTTCTCATAACTAATTGAAGTAAAGTTACCCCACTCCTTCGGTAGTGCATTTAATACAACTGTAGTCATTTCTCTATCAGACACAACTTCTCCCAAGTCTTGTAGTTGATCCCTGATTTCATATATTCTATCTTCCCTTGACATCTTCAACTTGTACGGTTCTTGTCTTAATGAGATGACTTCTCCACTAGTGCTTACGGAATACAACTCTACTAGTTTGTAATAGATTTCTTTTGAAGTTTTGAGTTTTGAGGGGATCCTGGATGGATTCTATGAAAGTCCTTTGAGCCCTAACTTCTTCTTTCATATACTTTGCAAGAGCTTGAGCATCATCCTCTCCTGGTTTTGTGATAGATCCTTTGACATGTTCCATCAACTCATTTTCAATGAGATTCATATTTGTCCTTTTTTTCCATTCAAGATAGTTTGAAGCCCCAACCAATTTGTTGCTTTCCTTACAAAAAGACATTTTGACAAATTAAGATAAGGTCATATACTTATTGAGATGCTTCTTCCACTTGTTGCTTTCTAGAATTTGATGATGATATAGATGATAGAAGCCTTCTCTTTGATGAAGATAGATTTCTTCTTCGAGATGATAATGTGATCTTTGTTCTTGAAGTGCTTCTCTTAGATGTATATACTTCAAGCTACCTTGGCTTGTACATCTTTCCAACTTGATGAGAGTCTTTGTGGTGTTTTGATGATGACTACAGGATCCAAGACTTTTGCTGGTGTAGACTTCTTCTTCGATCTAGGGTTTGATATTTTGTTGTAGACCTTGACTTCACTTTGATATCTTTCATTTTTCTTTGATGTCTTTCTCGAGATCCTTGTGTGTCTCTTGATAAGATGCCCTTCCTTGACTTTGTCACCTTAGCTCTGATACCATGTTGAGAAATCTAGGGCATCGAGATTAGGTGATTTCTCTTCTATTTAGTAACTGTTTGGGAATGATTTTTACTTTAGATTAGTATCTTCTTTTATATTTTATAGTGTCATTCTTCATCAAACAACTACCAATGCATAAACCATAAACAAACAAGAGACATAGAATATAAGCTATCAACTAGGGCCAAAACCTCTCCTACTTGAGAGGAAAACTCGGACAAATACTTCTTATAGAGACTCCAATTGACAAATATCAAGACCAAGATCAAGACACTTGACCACAACCCCTCTAAGATCAAATTAACCTTTTTTCACAAAGACAACTTACAAGCCTTTGGAAATGATGATGGCTTCTCCTTCAACCTTCTTTTCAGAACTGCAACCTTTTATATGCATTGCATAAATCCTTGATAATACATGTATTCAAAATAATGGGGAGAATGCCTTCCTTTATTCTTCACTTGATGAGATACTTTTACTTCAACCCCTAGGCATCCAATATTACTCCTCCTCCACCGAAATTAGGCCTTTTATGTTGACTGTGGTCCTTGCTTATTGGTAGTCGAGAAGTGTGACCTAGTTGCAGATCAAACGTATGGAAAGCAAACCCAAACAATTCTATTTTTCATCCTTCCTATCCTTGTTGTTCCTTTGCTATAGAATGAGACTTCTTTTGCTTGCTAGATCGAACTTCTATTTCATACCCATGCTTCACCAAATTTTTGTTTGAAATTTTGCCTTCAAAGGAAATCCACACTGCCTTATTTATAGTTGTTGGAGCCTGTAATAAGACGACTTGAAGAGGGTGAACCGACATGACTCTTTGTGTAGATTATTTATTCTATCTTATAACCGACTTGAAGGAGAGGTATTGTGCTTGTCTTGGAGGGCTTTCATATTTATTTAATGACTCATACAAATGTATAACATGCCCAAGAAGGATCCTTCATACATGACATAGAATATAGGCTATCAGCCAGGGCCAAAACCTCTCATACTTGAGAGGAAAACTTGAAAAAATCTTCTTCTTATAGATACTCCAATTGACGAATACCAAGACCAAGATCAAGACCCTTGACCACAACCCCTCCAAGATCAAATCTACTTGAGAGGAAAACCTGAACAAATACTTCTTCATATAGAGACTCCAATCGACGAATACCAAGACCAAGATCAAGACCCTTGACCATGACCCTCCAAGGTCAAATCAACCTTTTTGCACAAAAACAACTTACAAGCCTTCCAATGATGATGGCTTCTCCTTCAACCTTCTTTTCGAACCTGCAACCTTTTGTATGCACTACAAAAATCCTTGATAATTCGTGTAGTCAAAATAATGGGGAGAATGCCTTCCTTTAGTCTTCACTTGATGAGATACCTTTACTTCAACCCCTAGGCATCCAATATTACTCTTCCACTGAAATTAGGCCTTCTATGTTGACTGTAATACTTGCTTATTGACAGTCGAGAAGTGTGACCTAGTTGCAGATCAAACGTATGGAAAACAAACCCAAGTAGTTTTGTTTTTCATCCTTCCTATCCTTGTTGTTCCTTTGCTATAGAATGAGACTTCTTCTGCTTGTTGGATCAAACTTTTGTTTCATACCCATGCTTCACCAAATTTTTGTCTGAAATTTTGCCTTCAAAGGAAATCTGCACTACCCTATTTATAGTTGTTGGCGCCTGTAATAAGACAACTTGAAGAGGGTGAACGACATGACTCTTTGTGTAGATTATTTATTCCATCTTTTATCTGACTTGAAGGAGAGGTCTTGTGCTTGTCTTGGAGGGATTTCATACTTATTTAATGACTCATACAAATGTATAACATGCCCAAGAAAGGTCCTTCATACATGACATAGACTCAAATTGATTTTTATGACTAGATGACAAATCCTAAAAGATCACAATGGGAGCCATTACTAAAAATAAAATTCCTTGCTCATGAAACCCATGAGACAAGCATTACAATAATAATTTTATTTTTCTTCTTTTCATCAATTACATAAAATCACAATTACATATGTCATTATGAAGATCGAACCTAGTTACACCTTTCAACATGCCCAACTAGTAGTACAAGGACAACAAACTCTAGGGAATGAAGACATACACTCCAGCAGCAAGAACTTGCAAGACATACACTCAGCAGCAAGAACTTGCAGGAATAGAGAAGAAAGAAAACAATGTTGTTATAACAAATACAGATTTACAAATCAAATTGGATTTCACATAATTACAAACAGAGCTCAATCCATTGCCATCTGATGCAGGGACAATAACTGAGTACAATAAACTAGATTGGGACAAAATCATCACTGATCCAACGTTTAATTTCGATGGCAATCCTGAAATTGAAACTGCTAGTCCTTGGGATCTGTTCTCTGTGGATTCTCATGATGGAGCTCATGTCATTAATAATACTAACGATCCCAATTTCTTAGGGGTTGAACCCCAAAAGCAGGCATCTGAGGATTTGGAAACAATCCCTCCAATGAATGATTGGGATTCAGGCCACCAAGCACACGCTTGGACAAGTGACGTTCCTTCAGATCATCAAGCTTCTCTACAAAATCAACTTTATCCTCAAACTGGTAATTACCCACAAGGTTTGGAAGTGCAAACAATGGCAACAGGTTTTCAGCAGGATTTATCTGCCTCTTATGAACTCAATTCGCAGTTGTTTGCAAAGAATATGATGGATTGGGCGACACTGCAACTTAATCCAAAGTACCATTCTTGCCAACTTATGCGGCGTACCATCCATTCAAATGGTATCCAAGACACAAAACTGGAGGTGCACAACTATGGAAGGGACTTTCCTGCAGTCTTGCAAATAAGATTTTGCAATTATGGGAAACGATGGACACCAATCCAATTCATTGCCACAATTGACTTATTTTCCTTGTGGAAATTCAGATTACATGAAGCATTTCCTAATGCAGTAGAACCTGCTACATTCAAAGGAAGGCTTTGAGATTCGTCATGACTGCGTCTTGGTTAGCACAACAAAAGAACAAGAATGAGTATGAGAAATGATCCATGGTTTCCTGGACCTCTTACCTCCAGTTTCCCTTAGCAAATGGATGTGAGTAACCAATTATTTAGAAATCCTGCACTCAGCCAATGGGATGCCACTGCCACTAATACTTGTCCATCTCGTAAACGCCACAACAGCTCTTCTTCTTTATGTGTCGATTGGGCTTCTGGCAATCACGTGTCATATATGCGGCCTGTGCCCAAGAATTTCATGGCTAGTCGGTATAAAAAATTGTTGATAAACTAGAACGCTTATCTGAAAACAAGGATCACTGCCAACGTATGGTCGATATACAAATCATAGGGTTGTTGATCAGAGTGCTTGTATTGGGAGTTTTTTCCATGGAAGAAAAATGAAATAATCGTGACAATGTGTCTGTTTCTGTGACAATTGAGACGATCATGAAATTATTTGACAGGCTCTGTCAACGTTTTTAAAAGACCCGCGAAGAGATAAGCACGTTTTTTGAATCAGCAGTCAATATGTGGTCAAACAACTCCAGCCTAGTGGTGACCATGCTAATTAGTATGGTGACTATTGACCTAACAAAATAAATAAAACACTAACAAAAAAGTCACTTTATAAATTAACTTTATTTAACTATAAAGCTAATTTATAATATTTTTTTATAAACTCACTTAAACCATAAAAATTAAAACGTAATTAATTAATTATATATTATATATATATATATATGTGAGAAGACTGAAAACATAAGAAATAAGACTTTTATAATAAGGAATTTTGATTAAAGACTCGTTATAATAAGGAATTTGATTATTCGAAGAAAATGATTAATATTAATTGATACATCAATTATTATTAGTTTGAGAGAAAAATTATTGTGGGAGACAATTTTGCTAATGATATCCTCATTACACTTGCTTTGAGGACAAAACAATTACACTTGCTTTGAGGACAAAACAATTTTTAAGGGGACGACAATGTAGCAAATATAAATATACATTCAATAGTGAATAGTGATTAATTATTGAAGCGACATGTCACAAATGACATGACTACCTATGAAAGGGCACCTTGCCTAGTATATAAGCATGCCCTAATTATAATATTCACACACACACACACACACACACACACACACATATTACAATATGAAGAAGAAGTGGGTCATCCCATTATTGAGGTCAATCAAAATTCACAAGAAATAATACTAGATGGAGGAAATCAAGAAGGAACAATAGTCCCAAGTTCAACAGGTTCGGTAGCAACACGATTTACAATCCCAATTTTATAGAAGGAGATGGGAGGGGAGAGGAGGTCCACACGATCTCATGTATCTGAGAACTCGGACTCAGATAAGGAAAATCCAATGATAATTGAAGGAAATCAGCTAACAATTGTAAATGGCACGCCTAATCTAGGAGGATGGCATAAAGTGGAAAAGAAGAAAGGAAGGGAGGGGTGACTAGGTATTTTTACTTCGTCCCCATGGTGGTTTTTTTACTATTCTATGTCGCTGCTTTATGTCATTGTTTTTTTCTAGTGCACTAGATTTGACTAGTATGATTGAATGCTCTTGATCATATACAACATGTAATTTTATTCTTTAATAAAATTACGAGTTTTCCTTGGGGAATTTTTGTTTTTACATTGTAAGTATAAATAAGCTACATTGTTTTTCTACTACAATATCTAACCAATTAATTCTTTTGTAGATATGTAAACTACTCTTATTGCTTAACACTTCCAATTAGTTTGAATATGTACATTAGAACATTAGTTACATTTAATTGTGTTATGAATTTATAATTCAACACAAAGGAAGGAATTAGTGAAGCTATTTACTACTGTATCATGAGAAAAGTATAACCTTAACTCCACTTCTTTGCAAATCATGTGGGATATCTATATACTTAGTTCATCTATGATTTCCTAAGTTCTTTATATGAATGCAACCATGATTGTCAAATGTTAGCAAAGTGTTGCCATTGACGTAAAGGAGTCATTGATTTAATGACCTATCTTTTAAGGAATTTTGGTTGCAGTGGATCGGCTCAAAGAATTCTGTGAAGTGCATAGTTGGATAACCCTTTAAAAGACCTTTCCAACGATAAATGACACTTAGAAAATCTCTTAAGGATTAACGAGATAAAGAAGTTTGAAGTTTTGTAGTTATGTTAAGGTTAAAAGAGTTGGGCCAGACTAGTTTGGGTGTTTTTGGTTGCAAACTTTGTTGCACCACAAAATGACTTGAATCCATGGACCCCCAGATCAACATGGAACCCAGTTTGGGTGGATATCGAAAGTGTGCAAGGAAATGTCTTGGACCCCTAAACCCCCAAACTAGTGTGGGACCTAGTTCAGTCTCATTCAGTTTTTCGGGTTCGTTGAGCTATTTGGAAGTGCAGGTGTGAAAGAGTCACAAATCCAAACTAGGCCAAAAAGTTTAAACTCGAAGTTTTTTAATGTTTTAATGCAAAGCAAGCATTCGAATTCATAAATTTTATAAAGGAAAAATGCAATTTTCACTTGGACCTTGACCTCATACCATCGTATAGATTTGATCAAGTGGTAGAGTGATGTGGCATACAGGTACAAGTGGTGCAAGCCTATTGATTGATGAGGATGACATGGTGTATAGGTGGTAGCGATATGGCATAGTGACATCAACATGATGCAAACATGACATCAATAGATGATGTGGCGTATTTTTTTATGGGTGTCACTTGACATGTTGATGTTGGGTCCCTATAATACTAGTGATTCCCCGATTACTATTGTAGTTGTATCCCTTATTAATATTGTTGTGCCCCTATTGTCCCCATATTGTTATTACCGTGCCCCACATAATCCCTTTATTGTTATTTTTGTGCCTTTATATTATTATTGTTAGGTCATCTTGGTTATATTGTGATCCCTTAGACTCCTATATATAGAAATGAGGTTTTGTCATTTGAATCATCTAAGAATTGTTCATTTGTGTAATGTAAAGGAGGTTGCCCCCTCAAAGAAGCTGAATTCTAAGGCGTTTATCTTTCTTTTCTATCTTTTTGTGAGTTGGTTTCATAACATTTGGTATCAGAGCTTTGGATTCTAAGGTTTCACTGCCCCAAATAGTTCATTGTGGCATTTTCGCTATAACTTATTTTTCTGTGACGTTTCAGAAGCCAAAAAAAATCCCATTTGAGAAGAAATTGCGCTGAATTGTGGCTCTGAATTTTAGAGCTTTTCGCACTATATTTTCAGAGATATGATTTGAGGAAGTTGGCCTTTTTGCAGATTCCTGAATTACATTCCAAACGTGGGACCTTGGGAAAATCATCATAACTTTTGTTTTGAGCATTAGATTGAAATTTCGTAAGAAGTTACAAAAAGAGGATGGACTGTAGTTTCTTGTATATATTTTTTAGACCCAAAGGTCAAAACAGTGACACGTGAAACTTCATACAAGTTCGCTCTTCTGAAAAGGTATATAATCAGGTCATCTTGGGAGATTGTGCATAACTCTTTCTTGGAGAATCTAAATTTGATCAGACTGGTGGCATTGGAAAAATGACACAAAGGGCTACTGCAGGTCGCAATTTCAGAACTAGAAGATCCAAAATTACAAAGATACATCAACTTCAATATCGAGTGCCGACAAAGTGAAAAAAGGTGTGTATTTTTTTAAATATTTGCATAAGCTTGGTTTGAAAAATTAGTTTGAAGGAGTTCAAAGGGAATAGTGAAGCATTATTATCGGTAATTAATGCCCCAAAGAAAGAAAATGGAAACACCTAGTGAACAACCTAAAATCTCTAGCATGACTCATGAAGAAGAGGAATAAATGGTACATGATATATCAAAATTACGAGACCAAGTGCAACAAATGTCACTCTCACAAAAGCTAACATAAGCGAAGATAAATAGTGTGGAATCTAAGATAAATGGCATGGAAACTAAGATGAATGGTGTGGAAGCTAAGATGAATGGTGTGGAAACTAAGATGGCTAGCATGGAAGCTAAGATACACGACATGGAAGCTAAAATGGACCGCATGGAAGCTAAAATGGAAGCTAAGATGGACGACATGAAAACATTGTTACTAGAAAGGCTTCCTAATGGAAAAAAGGTAGGAGAAACTCATAATGAGAACAAAAGGAGTGTTAATTAGGATTTGAATAATGACAACATGGAAGATTTGAAGAAAGACATTGAAGGATTGAAGGAAGGTTTGACAAAGTTGCTACAAGAAAGGCTTCTTAATGGCGAAAATGTTGTAGAGGAAACTCATGATGAGAAAAAAAAAATGTTAATCATGATTTCATAGACTCTAACATTGGAACAAAGACTCACCATGTTCCAAAGTTTGATATGAGGAAGTTTGATGGCAAAGATCCTGTAACATGGATGCTACAGATGGAACAATTTTTTGATCTCCATAATGTGCAAAACACACAAAAGGTACGCATTGCAACTTTATATTTGGAACCAAACCAGTTTGTATGGTATCAATGGCTTTTCTCTCTTAAACAAATTGTGACTTGGGCAATTTTTATGGAAGAAATGAAAACACATTATGATGATACGAAAAACAACACTTTTTTTAGCCAATTGATAAACCTCAAACAAAAGGGTTCAATGAGGGAGCACATTGAGGACTTCCAAAAATTGAATATAACGGTAAAAAATATTCCAGAGGAGCATAGTATTGATATGTTCATAGGGACTTTGAAAGATAACATCCAACATGAGATTCTCCTTTGGGAACCTGACCCATTGGAGAAGGCATTCAGGTTGGCAAGAAAAATGGAAAGCAAAATTATTACTAGAAAACATTTTACTAGAAAGGCTTCCTAATGGAAAAAAGGTAGGAGAAACTCATAATGAGAACAAAAGGAATGCTAATCAGGATTTGAAGAATGACAACATGGAAGATTTGAAGAAAGACATTGAAGGATTGAAGGAAGGTTTGACAAATTTGCTACAAGAAAGGCTTCTTAGTGGCGAAAATGTTGTAGAGGAAACTCATGATGAGAAAAAAATAAATGTTAATCATGTTTTCATAGACTCTAACATTGGAACAAAGACCCAGCATGTTCCAAAGTTCGATATGAGGAAGTTTGATGGCAAGGATCCTGTAACATGGATGCTACAGATGGAGCAATTTTTTGATCTCCATAATGTGCAAAACATGCAAAAGGTACACATTGCAACTTTATATTTGGAACCAAACCAGTTTGTATGGTATCAATGGCTTTTCTCTCATAAACAAATTGTGACTTGGGCAATTTTTATGGAATAAATGACAACACATTATGAGGATATGAAAAACAACACTTTTTTTAGCCAATTGATAAACCTGAAACAAAAGGGTTCAATGAGGGAGCACATTGAGGACTTCCAAAAATTGAATATAACGGTAAAAAATATTCCAGAGGAGCATAAGATTGATATGTTCATAGGGACTTTGAAAGATAACATCCAACATGAGGTTCTCCTTTGGGAACCTGACCCATTGGAGAAGGCATTCAGGTTGACAAGAAAAATGGAAAGCAAAATTATGGCAACAAGGAAGCCTACCACTCACAACTATAAGGATGGAAGTGTTGTTTCCCCCAACCATCCACAACCTACAAGGTTGACACCCCAACAATTGGAAGAAAAAAAGCAAAAGGGCTTTGCTATAGTTGTGATAGCAAATACACTAAAGGTCATAAGTATGCTGAGAAGAAATTATTTTACATAGATTGTGAAGAGGAGGAAGAAAAGGAACAAGAAACACCAAAAGAAGAGGATATACACCAGGTGCAAACCATAGAGAAAGAAGAAATGAATCCAACCATATCTTGTAATGCATTGGCTGGAATTACCACTCCTCAAACCATCAAGATAGAAGGACATATCAAGAAGAAAAAGGTAATAGTGTTGATTGATTCGGGAAGTACCCATAATTTTA
>APFE031467083.1:0-15507 GCA_000404065.3 Pinus taeda
AGCTTACATTTAAATGTTTAAATTCATTCCCAAATACTACATCTCCCCCCTACAGCTTTATATTACTTTTAACATTCTATTATTTTTCAATTAAACAGATATGTAAATATTTATAAACATTTACACCACTATATTGCCCCACACACAACTTTATATTACTTTTAACATTTAATTATTTTTCAATTAAACAAATATCTAAATATTTACAAACATTTACACCACTACATCAGCTCAGCACATTTCACCATTTCACCAAGGATAATAGTTTACCCATTTTTCAAATTTTTCAAATTCTATCCAGTAATGAAATTGTAGGAAAATATTCCCTAACACAACCAAGACTCAGACTTTTCGACACCTTAGATTCATAAGGCTTTTGATAAAAACATGAACTCAAAATACGAAAGGTAAATGGAATTCACAGCAACATACGACATAAATAAAACATAATCAAAGGATGTTTATTTTAACTTAATAAGGTCCAACTCTCTCGAGATGAAAAGAAAGACCTTCATGCCTTTCATATTGGCTATGTAACTAATATTCGTTGGGTTTATTTTAACCAAATACAGGCCCACCTCTTTCGAGATGAAAGAAAGAGCTTAGTCTCTTTCATATTGGCTATGTAACTAATATTCCCTGAGCAATATTTCTTCCCGCTTGTACTCTTCCAAATTTAGCGATGGATCCACTCCAATTTCCATCACAATCAGCTCCAATTTCTCATTAGCTCTACTCCTCACTCAAGCTGTCGTTCTTCACTGTTCCTCCTGCAATCACTCCTCTCATTTCCTCTTTCATTAATCAAAAGAAATATTAATCAAAGGAAATATATGAATTACATTATTTCCTCTTTCATTAATCAAAGGAAGTATATGAATTACATTATTCGGCTCAGATTCTTAAAGACAGCTAAAACCCCATCTGGGGCGAATTAGACTAGAATCACAACCACTGCAACAAATTGCCATCACAACCACCGCAACAAATTGCCTAAGTTAATGAATTATCTGACCAATTAATTAGAATCCTAACCTAACAAACCACACATTGAGGAAACAACTCCTCTGGTTAAAAAATTCTTTTCTTGGGCCTCTCGATCAAAGAGTATTACGGATGTCCCTGCAGCACAAATGGATTATTTTCAATGGAAAACTAGATTCGTTGTTCTTATCCTTGTGTTTTAGTTAGTAAAAGTACAACCTTCATTGCAATTTCTTTTAGTAAAAGTAAAGATTTCATTGCAATTTTTCAACAAATTAGAAGCCTCTACTACTTTTCATTGTTTTTCAAGTTCAAACTCCAGCAAAACACAGTTCATTACAAATTCCAAGTGGTGTTGCGACGTGTAGCGGCAATGCTCTGTTTTTAACCACGAGACAAGACCACAATACAAATCTATTTTGCAAAAACTATTATTCAAATATTTAAATCAAACGCAAAACTCTTCAAAAAGGTCGGGTATTACAATAAAAGCATTATTTTGCCAACTCTCGGACAAGCACTATTTTAGATACAAATCTTCGACAGAGAACTTACAAGAAAAGGCCAACAGATGATATCATCCATCTCTTCCAAAAGAGATATCCTGATATAGCCCAAATAAGAACTCCAGAGATTAGCCCACATTTATATTTCCACCTCGCAGCACGAAGATGTTTCAAAGTTATTACAGTTTCTACAATTATGACCTCAAAACCATACTTTGTCAAGAACCTTGCCATGCCAAAGATAAAAGGCCCTCCAAGACAACAATAAAATACCAGACAGGCTTATTCATACATATTACAGTCATGATCCCTGCCCACTTCATTGAACAATGAAGACTACCACATGGTCATCTTTTGACTTGCGTTGTTATCCTTCCTCAGCTAACCTGGAAAAAGTTTTGTAAGTTGTAACACGTCAAGAAGACAAGGGTGGAAAGACTACTAAGTTGACAAAGGACAGAATAGAGATGTACCATTTACCTGAAAGAACCAAAAAACCAATAACAAGCAAGAAAGAAAAGTTACGATGTGATATTGTAAACAATACCACTTGGTATCAGTTTAATAGACATAGAAGCTGGTCCCACCCACTCTCCAAGATAAGTTGAACCAAAGCCACTAGACTTTACCATCAGGAAAACCTTGAGGCAGAGGCTTGCTCGACTCATATTGGCAAACACTCGAAACAAAGGCAAAAAGAATTCAGATCATGAAAATTGGCGAAAACTTCAGAAAATAGGGGTAAAATCAGTGAACAGAGATTGAATTTCCCGTTGACTGTACAACGTTTGACTGAGGCTGGCCAGAAATTCTGTGACACTATTTTATAGTAGTGGGTTTTTTACCATACGGCTTCTGGTGAAAAAAAACAATTTAGAGCATGTAAAGGCTTTTACCCAATGTTTTAAAACTCAGACTTGACATTGGAATCAGCCTAGGGTCAACTCAGACTCGGACTGATTTGAATTTGATGACTCAATTTAGTAAAAAACACATAAAATTTTAAATATATATTTTTAAATATATTGTAAAAAATTTAAAACCATGATTGCAGAATTTGATGACTCGATTTAGTAAAAAAACAGAAATTTAAAAATATTTAAATTTTAATTGAAAATATATTGTAAAAATTTAAACCATGATTGCAAACCATCAATCAGAGAAAATATGCAAACTCTGCTCATGTATATGCTTTGTAAGGGTGAATAATCAAACACGGTATTAAGTGTGAATACACATCAGAAACAAAACGCATAATCAATGAGCTTCTACTGAACCACTACAAATCATTGATCAACATAAAAATAAATAAATAAACTTTTCCTTCAAAATTGGACCACGATGAGGTTGAGGACCAACTAGGCTGAGTTGGACCGGTGATGTTCCCCAGACCAACTAAATCAACTCGGTCGAGTTTAAAAAACACTGCTTTTACCATTCATTATTTCATGCCCAAAACGGAGATACTGAAATATCACTGGCACCTAATAAATGCAGAGAGAGCTTCAATTTCTAAATTTCACCATTTCAAGCTCAAAAAAAATTGATTCGTATTAAAAATAGACTGATTAAACACACTAATGCATCATGGGAACATCCGTCTGAATTGAGTAAAAAATAACTGCTCTTCTTTTATGTTGTTCAGCCAAAATATGTTCATGAAAATCATATTCTAAAGATTTATTCTAAAGAATCAGCTGAATTGAACCTAACATTAGCACATCTTAAAGCATGCATTCAATAACATAATCAGCAATTCTCACAAAAAGCACATGCATGGACTATACTTAACAAACAAGAAAATTCTTACAAGCCAAAAATAAAATGGAAACATAGATGTAATTACCCAACTGAATATAACACACTGAGCGACAAAGAAATGTATCTTTCCTCATTGTAATAGCAAAGGCCGGCCTAGGTTCTATCATCCTACAAATGCTGATGCTTAAACCAGTGATCTAAAAATGTTCACCAAACAAAATTCTTGAACAAAACTTCAGTAAACAAAGAAATACTCAGAATTTTAGTCCCACAAAGGCCAAATCTGAGTGGCAATAAATCTTACTCTTGTTTGTGAACATACCAAAATGTCCAAATACACATACGGCATAAACAACACCTCTTCCACCTAATAACGACGAGGAACACACTAACTGGTTTTGTCGGTCTTTGCAGCAGCTGATGCAGCTTGTCCACGTAAACGACCAGTTCTTCTTGCAGCAATAAGACCCACTTTCTGCCCAGGTGGCGCATCACGGCGCACAGTACTGGCATGACCAATATGCTGATGGTTACCACCACCATGAGGATGTTCAACTGGGTTCATAGCCACACCACGAACCTTGGGCCAGCTATTTCTCTTGACTCTGTACTTATGGTATGCATTCCCAGCCTTGAGCATAGGCTTTTCAGTCCTTCCGCCACCAGCAACTTGACCAATCATTGCTCTGCAACTGCTTGGCACTATTTTCTTGGCTCCAGAAGGTAGCTTTATCCTGAAATATATTGAATAGCAGTATTAAAAAGGAACCTACCAAATGCCTTTCCAACGTTTGACATAGAACCAAAAAAGCTTAGAAATGTATATACGATGAAAACAAAGACAACGATTTAGTCGGATTAACATAAATTTTGGAGAATTTAGACAAACTCAACAATTTGAGAATGTTTGTCCTAATAATTGAACTAAATATTGAATAATAACTAAATTCCACGTTCATACCAAATAAAAAAAAAAAAAGTGCATGTTTGATGAAATTCATATAAATAAGGCTTTCCGAAGGTTACAAATGTTTCAAAACAATTCAACAAATCATGCATACAAGAAGCTGTAACTAAATAGAAAAGTTGAAAGAGTAGCATGATTAGGCATGTGTCAGGGCACCCAACAAATAGTACATGAATGTATGATGCAGCTAAAAATACAGAAAGGCACTAAAATCATTATGATAAAATGCAGTTCAGCAGAAAGGAATAAATCTTAATGTTACACAAAGTTCTAGAAACAACTACACCAATTCCGTTTGGATTTGAATGTTACGCATAAATTTTACGAAATGATAACAATAATGCCATAATCTAACACTCATACCAACAAAGTCACTTAAACAATCTGGTTATCAAAAAAAAGGGCGAAATTCTTATTATTAAAACTGATGTTTAAAGTAGATTGGAAGAATTATCTGGAGCCCACTTGCACATGGCAAACGGGGCCACAAAGGGCAGACCACAAATTACCCTGCTTGCAAAGGCCAAGTGACCTAAAAAGAAAAAATGCTTAGGCATGTGACCTAGGGAGATTGGAACCCTGTCTGGCAGCTAGAAACCCCACCACCCTCGCATTGAACAAGACTCCCACAGGCACACAAGACCAAACTTTATTGGCCCTGCCTACAACTAGTACTCTACAGCGATTAACTTCCTCCATATACACCTATTTAAGCGTGCTAATTCAGCATAGTCAATTATCAAGAAAACATTTTTTGATCTAGCAAGATTTACTGAAGCCTTGGTAACAATAACCATGCATTTATAACTGACATGGCCTACAGGACGGAATTTTCTTACAAGTTTGGGCAATTCTTAGCATAGAGAAAAAACACTCAACAAAATAATAAACCACTCCAAGAAACAAACACAAACATTTAATTTGAGAATGTCATACAAAAAAGCATATCTGAACATATTTTCCAAAGCACTTCTCGAAAGAGAAAAAAAAAGATATACAGAAACATTCAAATACAACTAAAGAGGAAGGAATGGCACTCCAAGCACAGATAACTCGAACAATTATGCCTAATATATGATTTTAACGGCTTGTTACCAGAATCATTATGTCACACCTGTGTTTCTAAGTGAAACCCATCTGAAAGAATTTAGGAACAAGCACGTCATAAACACCATTGCTGACAGCAGTTTACTGTTTTTGACCAGGAAACAGATTTCTCAAGAAACAACCTACGATTCTCAAGAAGCACGTCCATTCATCAGAGAAATAGACCCTGCACTTGTCAAGAAAAGCATAAAAAACGCTTACGTAGAAATACAAAGATTCCATCACCCATCTAAATATAAATTGATTGAACAACAAATCGAAAAAATGTACATGCGAGTTGCAGTGATGCACCTACTATTGCATTTGGAAATAAAGCCAGATTTTCTTTAACCAGAGGCCATGAAAGATGTAGGGTGCCAAATACGTTGGCCCAGTTGTCTTATGAATTGTTAGAGATGGGGATTTTCAACATTTCCTTTCAATTTTTTTGTGCCTGCTATTACATGTAGTTAGCTCTCTATACATATTTTCAATAAATTATTTCCCCTAAAATATTTAGCAGTCATATCGATCTTAAATATTGTTTTAATAATGTACGAATTTGGGAACAATACATAATTGGGTCGTGTGATAATAGTGGCGTCACATTTGTTTGTCATTATAGCTTGTTAATCCTTGCATGAGGAAAGTATTCAAAATTAAACAGGATAAGATTCAAACATAAAATCTGCCCGTTACGTGTGTGCAAATCTGCCAAGGGGCTCAATTCGAAACAGTGAATTACAGACTTCAAGCAGTGCGCATTGGCAGGTTTATTTCAGCCGCCAAAAATCAACATTATGGCAGATGGCTTTGTGGACAGAAGAAGAACGGTCGCTTTGTGGGCAGCAGAGTTTGGTACGAAACAATAAAGGGTAAGATTCATATCTCACCTCTGCATCAAGAGATGTTATCTTTTGTATTTGATAGCTTGAGAGAATGATATGCGGTGCTTAAGTCAGGCCCCTGGATGTTTGAACCTTCGGAGCTTGTTCTTCTTCAATGGCAGACAAATTCTGCCCCAAGGTTTGCACGGAGGAACAAACTATTTCTCTCTACTATCACCTTTACCAATGCGTTACTTGAACCCAAATGTACGTAATTAGAAACGATCTGCAGGAACAGATAACTCTGGAATGTGAAGGGCAAGAATGGATTCAGATTCTGACGAAAATGTGCCATTTACGTGCAGATTCTGCCATCGACATAGAGACATTCTGATCATTTGACCTCTGAAGCATATAGCCTATAGAAGCAGAGGCATTCAGAGGGAAAAAAATCTACTTAAAATCAAAATCGAAGATCACTGATGATAAGGCTTCACAAATCGTTCAATAGAAGGTGTATGAAGGGCAGGAAATCTGGGACTTCATGGAACCTACTCGCAAGACTAATGCAGAACTCTTGCAACCTCGGGAACTATTACGTCCAACCCTAGTTTGTCATGGTCTACTCTGTTTCAAGATCTCTAAAAAATTGCTGGGAATATTCTCAGTGTACATCGAATACATATGCTTTTCCAGCCATTCAACAGGTTGGTAGTTTTGCTGCTCAGAAAACCAGTATAAAAACGCGGTGCAAGAAATTAAAAACGCACCAAGAAAAACGAACCTGGTAGTGTCATTATCAAAGTTGTGACTGACGACGATAGCGTAGTCTCCCGAAGCTCGGGCAAACGAACCACGGTCTCCGACATGTTGCTCCACATTGCAGACGATAGCTCCCTCAGGAATAGATTTGAGAGGCAGCACGTTGCCCACGGTGAGATTGGCCTTCTTACCGCAATAAATGAACTGGCCCGTATACATACCCTCGGCTGCGATGTAAAGTTCCTTCTGGTGCCTATAGCGGAAGGGATGCCTGAAAGTCACCCTCAAAAGCGGGGCACCCCGCCCTGGGTCATGAATAACATCGGAGACAATGCCCTTGATGTAGCCATTGCGCTCCCCATAGTCGAGGCTGCGAAAGCGTGCAGGTCCCTTCCTGTGATGCGTGTGGGATCTGAACACCGAACCCGCTCCCTTCCTCTGTGCTCTGATCACTCTTCCCATTGCTACACTACACTACTAGAGTTTCCTCTCCAACCCTCCCTCCCCCGATACAGAAAAACCCTAACGCGAGAATTTTCTTCAGGCCAGGTAGTTTGCATTTTAACGAGGCGAGAAGCTATACTGCGCCATCTAGGAATTTAGACGGCTCAGATCGTTTCTAGGGTTTATTCAGAGGGTCAAGATTGATATCATCTCAACGGATGGGATTCTGCCTTTGATAGATCGGACGGTTTAGGTGGTGAGAACTATTGTCGAGAGAGGAGATGGGTCGTCAAAGCGGTTACAACCGGAGTTGTCTAACGACGTGGAGGAATGGCCCGGACAGTTAAAAGTGGTTGGAATCGGGGTAAAAAAATTTTAAAAAATCTTGTAGAGAGAGGAATGGCCCAGACAGCTAAAAGTGGCCGGAATCGGGGTAAAAAAATTTCAAAAAATCTTGTAGAGATAGTGTTTGAATCATGTTTTTGATAGTGAAAATAGATTCAGCACCATCAAAACGTCTAGGACATCTACAATTGAAGTTTAACAACTATAACTTGGATTTACAAAAATTCTTGCCAGATTTTCTCTAAATATAACTGGAATTTCCATAACTTTCTAGGCAACTCCTCCGCCTCATTAGCCTATGTGGTTCCGGAATGCCACAAGTTTTTTATTTTCACTTAGTAAATGAATGTTTTGTTTCACATCATGTTTGATACTTTTTTTCTCTTTTAATGGAATGTTGTTTCACATAAGGTTAAGAGTTGGAAAGTAAAAAAGATATATATCATATAATCTATTATTTATTAGTCTAGTTTTATTTTAATTTTGGATTTTATTAAATGTTTAAAGGTATTAAATTTAATTTCTCTTAAAACGGAGTTTAAATTTATATTTCAAGAGATTTGATCTCTTTACTATAATATCCAAAATATTATTACGTATAATTATAAATTATTTATTAGCGTGATGTTTTTTATTTTATTTTATTTTATTTTATTTTTAAAATTTATTTTGATTGAATGTAGACTCAAAATGTTAAACATCACATTACATCTCTACTTTAGTAGAGACTTTACATAGATCGTGAGATTTAACAGTGGGGGCAGGTTTGAATTCCAAAGTCATACTCCTAGAGAGAGGTCATCAAATTGTCCATTTGTTAGCCTAGCTCTTTTTGCACGAACAATGATTTTATAGCAAGGTGGGGGACTATTACTTTTATGTGGCTCTTCACAGTATATGGCCATAATTGCTCAATTGCCTTATACATTGCATAGGCTTGCGTGTTTGTGTCGCGATAGTTTAGTTCAAAACCTTGTAAACTTGTACTCATAAAGGAGATTGGCCTATTGTCTCCCTAGTCATCTTTTTTAGTGAGTACGCCTATTAATGAAAAATCAAAGGCAAAGGCATACAATGAGAAATCCTTGTTGAAATAAGGACTATAAAAGGTAGAGGCTTGTGATACGGCATTTGTTATTCCACTGAAATCCTTCTTTTCCATAGTAGTCTATTTAAATTGGGTGTCCTTGATTATCTACTGAAAATGCTTAACAATCTAAGCAAAAATCATATACAAATATTCTCACAAAGTTTATTTTGCCCAAGAATTACTACATGGACTTCTTGCTATTGTGGAAAAGAAATTTGGGTGGTTGCTTTCATCCTTTTTGGGTCTACATAGATACCTTTCTTGGAGATCATGTGGCCTAGAACGTTACCTTTAGCTACAACAAAGGTGCTCGTTTTCAGATTGAGTGAAATCCCATATCGTATGCAGCTTGAGGTGATGTGGATGATTTCACCTTCATTTGCAGAAAACGGTGACATCATCTAGATATACTACCATGTTATGCCCAATAAGGTCCCTTAAAGTTATGTAAATTGCACGTTGAAATGTGGCATTGATGTTGATCAGCCCAAAAGGCATCCATATATAAGCAAAGGTCCCCCACATGGTGCATAAAGTGATCTTCAACCTATCTTCTTGTGCAACTAGCACCTACTAATAACCAGAGAATCCATCTAATAAGGAAAAAAAAATAAGTTGAGACTTGTTGGAGGTTTTGTTACATAGGAGGCACCATATAATTGTCTTTATTTGAGGCTCCATTAAGATTATGAAGTATACACAGATCCCAATTTCTCTTGATTTCTTTCTCACTGACACTAGGTTTGATACCCCCATGGAATGTTGAACTTTAAAAATTATTCATGTATCCACTAAGTTTTTAAGCTTTTCTGTATTAATGGCTCTAGTGTCAAATATACATTGTGTAGCTTTTGTTGAAATGGCTTAGCACCCTCCTTAATTGGAAAGATGTGTTGAGTAATGTAGGTGTCATATGTTTTCAGATCATCATATGTCCATGTAAAAATATATGTGTACTTTGTCAATATTTGGACAAAGGTATGTTTTTTTGCCCTCGATTAACAAACTTTGGGTTGTGATCAATCCCAAAATTCACAAGTTTGTGCATAAAGGTGAAACTATGAGTCTTAACATTGATATGTGCATAAAAACAAGACTACAAATCAAAAACAAAATTCAAGGGACACCATTGTAACCACCCCTCCCACATTTACCCAACGTCACCGACCTATCAGGGTAAACATGAGACAAAGAGATTACTATGACATGACCCAACCTCCTAGCTTCAATTAAGGAAGTGGGGCCTACAACTGACCACTGATTGACAACTTGCAACATTCCATAGGGCTACAGGGACACTTAAGGGCCAAAGAACCACCCCAGGTGACCAAAACTAAGTTGGGGCTCCCTTTCACACACTTTAACCCCCAACCGCATGCATGACAAGGCCTCTGTGTGATTATAGGCCTCCAACTACATGCACAAGCTTGCTTGGGTGTGATTGTGACCCAAATTGTCCAATTCAGAGGGTGTGGTTCCGATATTTGAGCCTCAATTCCAAGTTAGCCTCCAGACCACTGCTCAGATCTTCCGAAAACTTCTCAAAATCATTAATGACATGACAACAAGGCTAAACATACAAAATTGAAGGCAGAACTTGACCTAGACTGCCTAGAACATAACAGACATTTTGTCAAACACATGGCAAACATGTAAGCTACGAGTCATGAATGCATATATGATCATAAAAGTCTGAGATTCATCTGACAATCACTGAGGAGGCCCTATGCCCTCTCCACATAGTTGCAACAACACTTATTATTCCATGCATTCAGCAACTGATCAATAGTTGAACAACTCATGACAACATACACATCATATGAACAACATATAACCATAGAATAACCAACATATAAACCATGGCAACTCGGCCATAATATCACCAACATAATTGCTACAAATATACATGAATCAAAGTAGAGAAATAACTCATATTAATATATGAAAATCTCAACCAAGTCAAGGAATTCCTCGTACCACCTGACCATAGATTAGGTTGAACCAAATCTCTATTTAGCCAATCACCCCTATGCCATATTACAAGCATGAATGTGGGACCTCATGGAATAAACCAAACAAAACCAAACCAGTAGTTCCAATGGCCACCACCTCAACCCTAAACTTGTGATTCCACCTCAAAGTCAAACATCATTAACACCAACCAAATTGGTCTCTACCCAAGTTGTCTAAGGCTCTAGGAACAAGTAACTCAACCCACAACCTTTCAGGGCTCCAGATTGTTTGTCCAACCTGATTCCAGGGACTAGTAACTCAACCCACCAAGGGCTCCAGAGCATTTGTCCCAACCTAGGCTCCATGACTAGTAACTCAACCCAAGTTGTTCTAGGGCTTCCAGAGTGTTTGTTCCAACCCGCAACCATAAGGAATTATGAGCACCAATAAGAAAACAATCAAGTGGAAAAACCCACAACACCATGGATATCTAGGAAATGGTGAGGCAAGGCTAAAACCACTATCAATCCAGGAAATCCTCCATGCCAATTATAGATCATAACTAGATAATCACATGCATATACCATGCATCCATAAATCAACAAGGAATTCACGCATGCAACCAATTACCTGCAAAGTAATCCAATTGTAGTTGTTGATCCAATCTTTCCCTTGCGCTTTCCTGCTTTCCCTTACCTTCTTTCTCCAATCCAAGTTAAACTAGAGTGCTCCAAGTTTTCTCTAAGTGTGCAAGAGTATGAGAGAATGAGAGAATTGAAGAGAGCTCCAAGCTAAAACTGACAAAAAACTGTGAACTGATCCTTAGAAGCCTTTTTAACATTGAGTCCTCTTGTTTCTTCATTTTCCTTCAATTTCCCTCTCATGCAAATATGTCACCTTTCACCTTCCTTTTCTCCTATTTTCCTTTATATCATAAATAAAATTCCAATTATTGCCACTTCTCCTTTGCCAATTTCCATAGCCAGTAATTAATCACAAGTGATCCCAATCACTATGTTTTGCACAACATTCACCTTGGAATAAGTGTCCCGTGAACTTGGTCTTATTTTATTTATACAGAGAATCAACCAAGGACTGTTACAAACCCCTCCCCTTTGGGGGAACACTGTCCCCGATGTTCAATGACACCTATAAAGCAACAAAACACACGTTGCCCATGGAGCTTTATAACACAACTCATTGCAACATTTACATCATATCATATGACCATCATAACATGAACACCATACCACATATTGGAGCTTTATAACACAACTCGATGTAGTATTTATATACATTGGCATAACCAAAACACAACATAGAAACACATATATCAAGGCACACCTCTCAACCAACGAATATATAAGGATACATAACCTACATCTGATCACCCATCTAACATGTAGCTTCATATGGGCCAAAAGTGCTTCCACTACACTTTAACTTTCTTGATTGCTCGATTCCAGAGCATGAGCATCTTTCACTGCAAAATGCACTGAGGTTTTGGCTGGAATTATCCTTCTGGCACCACCTACAATACAAACCATTCAATCACATGATCAACATCTTTCATGTACTTCTTAAGCAATGATGCATGAAAAATAGCATGGACTTTCACTGTTGGAGGCAGTGCAAGTTAGTAGGCCATTGGTCCAATCCTTTCAAGGATCTCGAAAGGCTTGCAATACCAAGGTTCCAACTTGGAACATGATCTAATCCTCAAGGAGCTCCTCTTGAACTTGATGTGCAAGTACACATGTTCCCCAACCTGAAACTCCTTAAATACCCTATGTTGACCTGCATAAATATTCTTCTTGTCATATGTTGCCTTTAGATTCTTCTTAATAACCTGCATTTCATGTTCCATCTTTGCCATTGTATCTGTTCCAATCAATACATTGGTCACTAGATCACTCCAATTGATGGAGTATTACGACATCGCCCATAAAGTGCTTCAAATAGACTCATCTTCAAATATTCTTGATACCCATTATTATATGCAAATTATACCAATGGAAGATACTCTTCCTACTTTCGTTGTTTATGCATGACATACATCCTCAACATGTCCTTAAGAATCCTATTAACCATCTATGTATGTCCATCTATTTGTGAATCATAAGTTGTACTGAAGGCCAACTCTGTCCCCAAACCTGCAAACAACTCCTTCAAAAAACCTGGAAGTGAACTTAACATCTGTGACTAACACAATCTTCTTAGGAATACCATGTAACCTCACTATCATTCTCACGAAGACCTGAGCCACCTCACTAGCTGAATTCATAGACTTCATTGGAACGAAGTGAGCTACCTTAGTCAACTTGCCAACCACAACCATAATAGAATCATGTTTTCTAGATGTCCTCGACAAATGTAATGAAGTCCATGGAAATGGCCTCCCATTTCCACTCTTGAATCAGAATCTGTTGCAGTAAACCACCTGGATGCTTACACTCTACTTTTACATGTTGACAATCTAAACACCTCGCAACAAACTCAGTAACCTTTTTCTTCAAGTTTGACCAATGGTAGAACTTCTTAACTTTTTTTGATGTCTTTTGATATATCGAGTGACCTGAATAAAAATTAATATGAAATTCCCACAAGATAAGCTTCTTGAGCTCATTGTTGTCCGACACATAGATCATGTCCCTAAATCTGACCAAACCATCTATCGTGAGATGATAATCCACATCTTGTTCACATGTGCCCTGTTGTTATAACCTATGCTAGCTTAAGCTATTGGTACCTATCATCTTGTTGTCTTTCCTGTAAGATCTGATCCTGTAAATTTGTCCCATAAGAAATCATAGTTGCAATGTGATTTACCTGCACTCTTCTACTAAGAGCATTTGCAACCTTGCTCTCTTTACCTTTAATATACCCGATCTCGAAGTCAAACTCATTGAGCATAGCCAACCACCTAGCTTGCCTAGGATTTAGATTAGGTTGGTCAAACAAGTACCGTAGCCCACTTTGATCACTCCTCAAAATGAACCTCCTGCCAAGAAGATTGTGTCTCCACATCTTCAATGCATGAATTATAATTTCCAAGTCAAGATCATGAGTCACATAGTTTTTCTCGTGCTCATTCAATTTCCTTGACTCATAGCATACTACATGTCCTTCCTACATCAAAACTCCACCAATTCCTCTTTTGCAAGCATTTGTACATGCCACAAACTCTTTGTCGAGATCTGCAATCTTTAGAACTAGAGCATTTGTAAGCAATTGCTTCAACTGCTCAAAGCTAGCTGCACATTCCTCTATCCATTCAAACTTCTTCCCTTTTCACTACAAGGATGTAATAGGATAGGAAATCCGTGAGAAGTTCATTATGAAATGTTGGACAATTAGCATTGTGTGCATGGCCAGTGGCCTAGAGAAGGCATCTGCAAGTGTGATGGCATTGATGTCAACAATCATGCTGGGGAGATGTGTTGGGCAATTGACAGTGCCTAATTGTTGGCATTGATGTCAACCAGACAAGCTCGGATGCTTGTTGCAGCAGATATTGGTAGTGATGGCCCAAGAGGAAGTCCATGGTAGCTACAGACTTGAGGCAAAGGATCACCATGGTGGGTGTGATTTTCGATGTTCAGTGAGTCAAGGAGCAGAAAGAAGGGCAGAGAGTTTAGAGCCGTATTTTGAGTAGAATATGGGCTTAAAGACTAATCAAACCCCTCCATTGGAAATTTCTTTGCAAGAGCTTTCCAACGATATGCAAAAGTCCATAAATGAATTCTTGGTTCAAAAGCTATGACATGCTGAAGTTTAGGGTTTTTGAGGCCTTAGGTAGGGAAATCTAGCATATCGGAGATCGGCATATCGGAGGGCAGCGATATTAGAGATCAGATGCCAAGCCATATCGTCAATCAAATATTAGAGGCCAGCGATATCAGAAATCACAGATTGGAGGGCAGTGATATTGTCAATCACAGTTCGGAGGCCCAGCGATATCGGCAATCAGAGGTCTACACATTGGACATACCAGAGATCGGCAAATCAAAAGGCAGTGAAATCAAAGTCCGAAGATTGGAGGGCATGCCATATTGGTGATCGCACATCGGCAACACCAGACATATTGGTGATCACAATCGGAGGTCGGAACACAATGGTGTATCGGTGCATCGACGATTAGAGGTCAACGATCAAGCCATATTGACGATCAGAGCATTGACAGGTTAGATCATATCAGTAGATCGAAACTTCTAAGTGGTGAACCCATTGAATGTTGCAATATTGTTAAAGCTTCGATTGTAACTAAAATCCGCTGGGAATGCAAAAAGAGAAACTACAAAGGAATTCATCGCAAAACCAAGGTGGGTGAGGTTGTTTGTCTCTCTTCTAAGTAGGACACATGGTGGCATTTGATTGGGTACGATAAGGACACATGGCAGCTGGTGATGGGCTCTGGTAAGGACACTTAGTATTTTCTAGTTAGCTCTAATAAGAATAGATGGCAGCATGTGGTGAGCTTTGATGAGGACATATGGCAGCAGATGGTGAGCTTCGATGAGGACACATGGCAGGATCTGAATTGTTCTAATAAGGCCAAGTGGCAACTGACGTCAGCATGACGTAGTGGTATGGAAGGACACGTGGCAAGAATATTCAACCCTTTTGGGTGGCCTAATGGGCCATATCTGGGTGACACGTGTCACCACTCAGGAATCGCCACATGGCAATGATAACGTCACATCAGCGATCAGAGGTTTGTGATGGATGGAATTTGGTCACAGTATGGAAATCGCTAATAAGGGGGCTCTGATATAAGGGCTG
>APFE031467088.1:9715-68804 GCA_000404065.3 Pinus taeda
AACTTGTTTTTGATGCTTGATGTGATCTTTCACTGCTTGAACCTTTTTCTTCTTGATATGTCCTTCTATCTCTAGAGTTTGAGGAGTGGTGATTTCTTCCAATCCTTTACAAGATATGGTTGGATTCTTGACGCTCGATGTGATCTTTCACTTCTTTAACATTTTTCTTCTTGATATGTCCTTCTACCTTGAGAGTTTAAGGAGTGGTAATTCTTGCCAATGCTTTACAAGATATGGTCTGATTCATTTCTTCTTTCTCTAGGGTGGGGTCCTGGCATATATCCTCTTCTTTTGATGTTTCTTGATCATTTTCTTCCTCCTCTTCATAATCTATGTGAAATAATTTCTTCTCAGCACACTTATGACTTTTAGTGCATTTTCTATCACAATTGTAACAAAGCCCTTTTTCTCTTTTTTCTTCCAATTGTTGTGGTGTAACCCTTGTAGGTTGTGGAAGGCTAGGAGAAACAACAGTTCCATGTTTATAGTTGTGAGGGGTAGAATTCCTTGTTTCCATAATTTTTCATTCCACTTTGTAAGAAAACTGTTTTTCTCTTTTTTCTTCCAATTGTTGTGGTGTTTCTCTAAAGAAGGTGTTTCTCTTTGTATTCTCATAGTGTGCTATAATTTCCTCCGTGAAAATTGACCACGTAACAAGTTGTTTACGATAGCAAAGCCCTTTATACCATAAAATTTGATCTTGTTCTAAATATGAGGATGCAATACATACCTTTTGTAATAGTGGTACACCATGCAGATCAAAATATTTCTCCATCTGTAGTATCCAAATTACTGGATCCTTGCCATCAAACTTCCTCATCTCGTTTTCTCTTGATTTTAGTAGCTCGATCTTGAAATGACTATAACTCTGTACTTTCGGACCTTTCAATTTTGAACTTGTGACCTTCAGTAGCCCTCTACATCCTCTTTCCAATGCCACCAGTCTTATCGAATTTAGATTCTCCAAGAAAGAGTTATGCACAATCTCCCAAGATGACCTAATTATATACCTTTTCAGAAGAGTGAACTTGTCTAAATTTCCATGTGTCACTATTTTGACCTTAGGATCTGAAAAATATATACAGGAAACTGCAATCTGTTCTCTTTCTGTAACTTCTTACGAAATTTCAATCTGATGCTCAAAACAAAAGTTATGACTATTTTCCCTAGGTCACCTGTTTGGAATGTAATTCAGGAGTCTACAAAGAGGCCAACTTCCTTAGATCATATCTCCGCAAATATAGCACAAAAATCTCTAAAATTTGGACCTGTGTTTCAGAATGATTTCAACCCAAATGGTTTTTTTTAGTGTCTGAAACGTTGCAGAAAAAAGTTATAGCGACAATGCGATGGTGACTTGTTTGGAGCAGTGAAACCCTAGAATCCAAAGCTTTGATATCAAATGTTATGAAACTAGCCCACAAAAAGATAGTGTTAGAGCCTAGATTTACCTCAGGCTGAAAAGCTAAGCTTCTAGGTCCACATCAAACCACGCTCAGCCTGGTAGCTAGCCCTACCAGGACAGGAAAGGGCTCTCTCCAGGTCAATCTTAGCAAATTGTGATCAATAAGGGCTTGAAATTGAATGATATAGCTACTGATCTTAGGCTAGGTATAAGTACAAAGGAGTTTGATTGGATAAAATGATGTTTTTGTGGGCTCTAAGGGAAAGGCAAATTTTGGGTGCAGGGAATGAGGCACAGTCTTGCAGGGATTTCGATGGGGCAAGGTAGGAAATTATATTTGGCACTATAAATCAAGTGAGGTGGATTGATCAGATTGAGGAGGAGTTGAAGAGGGCAAGAGAAGCCATGGATCCTCTCCAAACAGTGGAAAACATCAAGAAACTAAAGCAAACTTGAAGTAGAGCACTGTAATTTCAATGTATTCTACTTACACTCTTGTTTGTTTTAGCTGAGAAGAAATAAGAGAGAAATGATACACATAACACATGAATAAATTCACAAAGACATAATACAGCACTACCAAAACAAATGCCACAGGGATCCCAAAGAGTATTACAAATCTTGGTCTCAATTCCTTAGCCAAAATACTGATGTGAGTGTACAATGAAGCTCTAGGCTTTCTCAAGAGTCCAACCATGCTAATGACTGAAAAAAAATATATATATATAGAAAAACATAGCTCATCCTTGCCTCTAGGGGCCAATCTCACATGTTTAGGAGCTGATCCAACTGATCCTAAACTGAGAACTAGAAACTAGGCAACATAACTGCATGCCTCTAGAAATAAGGAAACTGATTCATTCAGTTTCAAACAACCTTTAAACCAATGAATATACCTCTACAAGTAAAAATATAACATATTTACATCATTATCCATCAATTTTCATCAAATTACATCATAAATTTTCCATAAGGAAAGTGAAAAAGTCAAACTAGGCAAAGCTGGGCGAAAAATAGAGCAAAACTTGGTCAAACTAGCAATTTTTCCTCTATGTGATGTGCTTGTTTAGACCCAATTTTGGAGGCCTTCCTGATGTCCAAATCAGCTCAAAGTAGGCTTTTTGGAAAGACTTTCCTATCTACTTTCGAACCCAAGTGTAATTTTTCAATTTGGCCTTCATTTTCCCTATCAAAAATCAAATCTCCCAAGGCTGCTCCTGTGTGTCAAAATAGGGGTAGTGAGGTCATTTTTTGAGTGTTTTTGACCTCTTTGAGGGCTCAAAACTTGCCCACATTTCTTGGCCATAGGTAGGCAAGCATAAATTTTCATGAAAAATACATAAATGTAAAGTTTTTGTGATTTGGAGCCCTCTAGCGAAAGCGAGCGCCACGTGGCGCGACGCATAGGGAGGAAAACTCTATTTTTTGTGCAAAAAATATCCAAAATGAAAAAATTGCTCCAAATTTTTTTGAAATTTGGGCTGGACCTTCTTTATCAAGAGCTATGTTGAACCAAGTATGCCTTGGCCAATATATGAAGTCAATCATGCTCCTTTTGCTTCTTTTGCCTCTTTGATGCCTTCCTTAATTTTGCCTTTAAATTCCTTATTCGCGCCTTGCAAATTTTATTCCTTGCCATGTAATGAAAAGCCATGTGTCTCAGGAATGCCTTCTCCTTGTCGTCCTTCTCCAACAGTCTCTCTAAGTGGATGTTGACTCTCTCGAGCCATGACTCTCGATCATCGTTGATCTCTTTCTCAAGTGAAGTGAACTCCACCCTCCTCCTTTGGGCAGCTTGGCGATTCTCCTGAATGTTTTGTAACTCCATAATCACCTGCTGATCTTCTTCCTTTGCTCCAAGTATTTTATAATCCACTTAGCCCTCTCCAAATTGAGGGACAAGGCTTTGATTTATGTTTGCTGCTCTTGGATGACCGCTTTGAGATTTGTGCTTTCCGGACCCATGTCTGTATCATCATCCCTAATAAGAATAAAGTCCCGCTCACTTGAAGGCTCCTTATCCTACATTGGCCTCTTACCTTTGTCCTAAACCTATGGTGATGATGGCGGAAGTGAGGTCCCTTCCACCCCAGGTGGAGATAACACTCACTTTGTTGCTGCAAACAATTGCCTGGTGCCCTTATGATAAGTGATAAATATCGGCATAGTAGCAGTGTGTGTCTCATGACCTTCAAGCTGATAAGAAGGTCCACCTGTCTCGTGCAAAGTCTTTGAAGGTCCCTGAGGAGCTCTGAAAAACTCACGAGAGATGAAGTCATCCCAAGTGATGCCTTGTAGCCAAGATGATGAATAACCACAATTTTAATAAGAGCAAAATGATAAACACTGTTAAATTGTTGCTGAGGGGTCTTGTGCTACACTAGAGTGGTCATCCTTTCGATATTTTGGCACATGAAGTAAGGGATGTTCATCATCCATACCCGGGTAAAATGCATGAGTGGCCTGATATGATAAGCATAAAAATGGGAGAACCGGCCCTCGCAGCTTAAATACTTCATGATCAATTTCATTAAAGGAGCATATTCATCTCTAAGATACCAAAAAGGAAACACTCTCTTGAGCTGGCTCAAGAAGCTGGACTTAATATACGGTTCATAATGCTGCCGTTCAATTTTCTGCCTCTTGTTCCATGGCTCTCCAATGTTAGGTACGCCGGTTGCTATTGAAATGGATTTTGGTGTTAATGTGAAAGTGACACCAGCTAGAGTGGCTTGATCACCATGTAAATGCAATATGAACAAATGAACCAACTCATGATGAAACTGAATGCTAGAAACCTTCTCACAAAATTCATAACATGATTGATGTCGGAAACAAGAGATGGCAAGAGGGTAGGCCTGCAATTCAGCAAGGGTGGTTGGTTCTTCTCTGCTATGTTTGCCACCTCTATGAGGCCTCCTGGGTGCATGTCCTTCTGTAGGTGAGTCACTTTGGGTCTCCTTTTCATAATCATATGAAGGATCAGATGCCATGGCTACACGTAGATAATCTGTCTTGAAGAAATAGGTGTTGATATGTCAAACTGTATTACACTATTTTTGGTGATGTGTTTTACCTTTGCCACCAAGGGAAACAGTGAAATGAGGGACTATAAGGGGAGAGAAAAATATGTGGAATTTAGGGACTGTTGGGATAGATTCTATTTAAGGAAATATGGGATGTTTTGGGAGTTTTTGTATAGGATTAGGGTTTGGGGATTTACAATTGGAATTTTGGGAAAGGGAACTTAGAATATGGGATTAATGAATTTAGGGGGTAGGGGAGCTTAGGGAATAAGGGAATCAAGGGACAAATGGGATGTGAGAGTGAACTTGGTGACAAAACAGTCAATCAAAACCCTAGCAGCAAGTTTCTTCAAATGGTAGGGTTTGATTATTTTTTACAAGTACCATAAAAAAAGCACCACAAAACAAGCATCAACTTGATAGCAAACAGTGTTTGGAGGCTCTACCTAGTTGTTTCAAGACCAATCCATGCGATTTCGGGCGATTGGAGCGAGTTTGGGCAAGTTTCAGTCTCTATGGTTGTGTGCACCACGCATCCATCCCAATGCGTCGCGCCCTACCTATGCGCCACACCCTTGTTATTTTACACTAGATTCTGAGGCCCAGTGCGCTGCGCCTTGTGGGTGCACCGCGCCTCCTGCCCAATGCATCGCGCCGGTTAACTTGGAGCGTTTTTTTACCCAATTTCTCACTTGTTCAGCAAAATTGCTCTGCCTTGCTTTTCTTTTGCAAATGAACTTTTCAAATGTAGGAATAGCTTATAAACAAAGAGCTTTTGGAATTTTGGCTCATGAAACCCACTTTCATAATGTTTCATAAATGACTTTATTTCAAACTCTATTTTTTGGACTTTTTCACTTCTCTTAAGTTTTATGATGAACTAAATGACCTGAGATTTGCTTGTTTTGCAGGTTTTTTGAGCTTTTTGGGCTAAGGAAAGAAACCAGGGTGCAAATGAAGGAATTTACAATGAGGAAAACAAAATTTTCATGATTTTTGTACAATAAAAGCTAAATACTTTGTTTTTTCCTCAAAACAGAGTTTTGAGGAAAAACACATTTTTTAACACTTGATGATGAAATTTATTAGTGCTGGAACATCCTCATGGCATGTTGGTTTCTTATTAGACACTTTGACACATTTTTTGACGAAACCCTGACCTAATAGACAATGAAACCCTAAAAAGACTTTTGCAACCTTTAATACAAAAGAGGGTTATATATACTTTTTGATGAGCAAACATGAACCAACAGGTAAATGACATGAGGGAAACTGTAGGAAAGCCACTCGCATCAGCTGATCCATGTGCCTAATGGAACGCAAATGATTGGGCGAGACTCCTAATATGAAATGCAACAAGAGGATTTGATCTCTGACAGAGGGATGAAGATACCGACACTAACAGATAGAAAAGATAGTTGAACACCTTAGAATTTAGCCTCTTCGAGAGGGAAACCTCCTTTACATTACAAAAATGAACAATTCTTAGATGATTCAAATGACAAAACCTACTTTCTATATATAGGAGTCTAAGGGTTCACAATATAACCAAGCTGACCTAAGAATAATAATATAAAGGCACAAAACTAACAATAGAGGGATTCTATGGGGCACAGTAATAACAATATGGGGACAATAGGGGCACAAAAATATTAATAAGGAATAGAACTACAATAGTAATGGGGGCATCACTAGTATTATAGGGACCTAACAATCTTATTGGTTCACACATTGCATTATAGGGTAGATATTAAACATAATTTGACACTCAAGCATCAAGTATGGGGTTTTGTACCAAATCGTTTTTTGGGTATTTTTGGGAGCACATTTCTATATGTGATGGCATGAGATGATAGAAGGCAGAAGACGATCTAATGCTTCGAGAATCGTCAAATTCCAAGTTGTAGAAGTCGAGAAATGATTTTTTAAAGTTGACAAATAATTATTTGGTTTTCATGTCATGTAGGTTTGAAGTAAAATTGTCCAAAAGACACGTCTCTTCTTAGGTTCATGGAGCCCCTCATTTGTGTATAGAAAGAGGTTGAAGGAGGAGCATTTAGACATCCATCTTGTGCAACAAACTCAAGGATAAGGGTTCATACTTCTTTGCCTAGCTGCAACAAGCCAAGAAGAGGACAACGAAGGATTGGGAGGTTGTTTAAGGAGGTTGAGGAGCTGTCTAGAGGGTTGCATCCCTGATATTGGAGGTAGAGGGATAGGGGGATTGTTTTAGGGATGCTTGGGTGGAGGAATAGCCCTTGGAAGGGTTGTCGTAGTTAAGAGGCATCTTTTTGTAGCAATCTGCAGTGGAAAAGAGGAGGCTGAAGGGTTGAATGAAGTTGGAACAACCCAACATTGTAGCCAAGGCTCTCCTCCTCTCTTAGAAGCAAATGCAGTAAAAGAAGGGCTATTCTGGCCATATTTGAGGACTGCTAGGGTTGTTGTTAGAGTGCCCTAACCAGTCCAGTAGGAAAAAAAGCTGTGTGCCCTAAAGCAATGAACTAATGCGTGCTTATTGGAGCAGTGTTTGATGTTTGTTGGGTCAAAGAAGTTGATGAGAATTGGATCAGAGTTATTGCAACCTGTTGGTGCCGTGTTAAGGACTTTATGTGGTGGTGAAAAGTCCATCTTAGGAGTAGAACTAACAGTGTAGTATTGGGCATATTTGGACTGTTGGAGGGTAGTGTGTGGTTGTCCAAAGTATCCCTAGACTAGTAGTCTTGAAGTGATGAAGATAACTAAATATTGGGTGAATTTTGTAGCCTTATCAGTAGCTCTTTGATGGACGAAAAAGACTACTAGAAGGCAGATTGGAGCTCAAGAATTGGCCAACCTAGAGAGAAAATTTATGAGCCTGTGTACATGAAATAGAAGTGACGTGCAATAATGTTAGGTGGCATCCCTCTTAAAGTCTCAATGTGTAGTGGCCTTGATGGGCTAAGGCACTACTAGTGATTAGTATAGAAGCGGAGGACCGATAGGGCAAGATACGACATAGAAGTTGCAATGAAGTTTGTCATTGTATCTTGTATACCATAGATTGTTGTATTAGTCAGATTTGGTTTAATATAATGAAGATTGGTGATTGTACAATATTGTACAATTTTGTAAAAGGGTGTGTATATTTGTGCATATGTGATTTACAACTTTATATTTCTATTGTGCAAAGTAGTTTATGGTTAAGATTGTTGGTTTGGTAGCATCAATGATTTTAAGACTCTAACCTAAACCCAAGGTCATGGAAATTCAACATAATATCAGAGCATGTCTGAGCTACTTTGGAAATCAATGAATCATAGTTGTGCACAACTAAGTACAACATAAGAGCGAGTTGGTTACATTGTAAGTGAAGGGCTCACTACAATATCGAAGTTGCAAGTAGGTCTCTGGTATGAGGATAGGTTGGATGTGTTGTCCAACTATACTTCTTGGAAGGAAATGATCAAGTTGGTCTTGCAGGTCAACAAGATCTACGAGTTCGCTAAGAAAGAGATCAAGAAGCCAACCAACCCTAAGGAGCTGGAAATATATGAATATTTCAATGCAAGTGCGATATTGATAATCCTAGATAGCGTGAGGATGCCCTAATACCTCATTTGTCTAGGAAGAACAATTCAAATGACATGTGGATGGCTCTTCATAATTTTTTCCAGAATAAGAACGGGAACTGGGTACTAGTATTAGAGGATAAGTTAAATTCCACCAGGATTATAAAGGGTGAAAGTGTGACCTTGTATCTGACGAGACTGTCTTAGATCAGTGATGAGATTGTTGTCATCTGTGTGACTCTCCCAGATGGAGATATGGAGAGGATTGCTTTGAAAGGGTTCATCGAGGAATGGAAGCCCTTCATCAAAGGGATTGTTGCCAGTGATAAATTTCCAAACTAGAACAGGCTATGGAATGAATTCATTAAGGAACAATTGCAAGACGAGGATCTTCATCCAAAGAAGAATACTTTCGATGATGACGTGGAACTTGCAACACAAATGAAGGGTAAGCAGAAGAAGGACTTTAGTATGGTCATGTGTTTTAACTGTGGTGAGATGGGTCATTTTTCATTGATATGTTTGATGAATAAGAAGGGATATGATGAGAAGAGGGAAGGAAAGTAGGGTGTCGGTGTTGCCACTTTAGTTGAGATAGATTATCTCACTGGGAGATTGGAAGAGGAGGACTTCGCTATGATTTCTCATTTCTCGCAAGGTACTATCAATGAGGGTGGATGGTACGTGGACAATGGTGTGGCAAAGCATGTGACAAGGTCACATAAGCTTTTTGAGACTCTAGTTGAATGAGACTTGAATTTGCACATGGTGTTGGGTGACAAGAGTCAGTTGGAGATACGAGGATCAAGATTTGTGCCATTCAAGATGGAGACAATATGTGTGATGCATGTCCAAGACGTATTGTTTGTATCAGGACTTAGATATAGCATGATTTCTGTCTCGACGATCGAGAGGAAGGGGTTTGAGGTTTTGTTCCAGGATGAGAAGGCAAGACTCAGGCCCATAGGCTTTATGTCCAATGGGATTGTACTTGGACTTAGAGAGCATGGTCTCTATAGGTTGATGAGAAAGCCTATGGATCATGGAAAGAAGCAAGTGGGGCAAGTGTAGGTTCCAAAGAAGGAGTAGGTGCAGATGTAGGTGTAGGCTTTAGAGGAGCAGGTATAGGTTCCCAAGAAGAAGGTACAACTTCCCAAGAAGCTCCAGGTTCGAGAGATCCATCGGGAGTCTAGCTTGAGAGGGATCTTGCAGATTCAGAGGGAGACTCTGCAGTCCAAGAAGAGTGCATGGTAAGTGGGGAGCAAGGGTGCTCCTACAATTTCCAAGAAGGAATCATGGAGAGAGTGGAAAACTTTACATGATAATAAAAAGAAGTAGTGATCCGAATTGGATCCATTAAAGACTGGCAAAGAACCATGACTATATCAGGTCAGGATGAATCTCTAAAAATTCCAAAAATAGCGATAAAAAACACCCTGAACTAGTGGAAATGGTAGCCAACGTGGAATGACGAGGAACTCGGTCAAAGCGCGCTGATCGAGGCCCATGGAGCCTATGTAGGAGGTCAAATTAGCCCCTGGGAGCCCTAGATCGGGAAAAGGAGGTGATATTTTATGCACGATTAGTGCATCGCTGGGCAAACAGGGCCAAAATGGAGGAGCCTTAAGCACTCGGTCACATTGGGAGCTGGAGAACTGCGAGTGAAGAAATGAAAAGCACTAAAAGGACAAAGGTGAGGCCCACACTCTGGAAATCGATGGTATTGATCAGGGCGCCCTCAAATAGTAAACAGTTTTGGAGAAGAGCGGAATGATCCCACTCATTGACTCAACGATCGATGTGTGGCGACGAAGATGAGAGAAAACCGCCATTGATCGTGGGCTATCGGTCGAGCCAATCAACCCCAGGGGATGTGCGTATGATGTTGGATATGGAGGAGCCCAGATTGGATGGCTAAGATTGCTCCCGATGGAGGAAGAAAAATCGACAGGGAATTAAGCCACGTTCTAAAAATTTGGAATCTGTTTGACCACCATGGTGGAGGAAGAACACATCCACAACGTAATCGAAGAAACAAACCGATGAGCAAGCTGGTGCTGTTCAGATGAGGACATGTGGCCACTCCCTGAGCGTTCATGCTGACGTCGAACAGGGAACTCCAAGCGTAGCTATAGAAGGCGAATCGACAGAGGTAGAAGAGGAACCAAATATGCATGGAAACGAATGGCTAAAAGCCATGAATAGAGACAGAATACATAGTCAAGTCAGAGTGAGGTCCGAGAGATGAATGAAAAAGACCAGAATCCCGAGAGGAGGATGGAATACATAGAGAAGAAGGCAATAAAGCAAGAGAAAAGTAGGATGAGACAGAGGGTCGATTTGATGCAGTGGCAGCATTGAGTACCATCGAGCTTGAGATATTTGAGCCACCCCATAGAGGGATCTGTCCAGGCTGAGCACCACATTAGGCTCTTACCACTATAGACCAGAAGGTCATAGAGCTGGTAGGAAGAAGAGACTGTGTACTCCAGTGTCTTGGGGAATCCAAGAACCACCCTACCAAGCAAAACCTACTTCAGGAGAACTCACATTGAGTCCCTGCATTATAATTCTCTGTTTAAAGACACATTAAAACAAGGCCACCACTGAAAGCTGGACCAGAGACGTAGCCCTGGAGAATAGAGTGAACTCCTTATTAAAATTGATTGTGTCTTTATGGTTGCTTACTATATTTCTCTGTTGTCTTTCCATTTAAATGCCTGTGTATTGGCAATCTGATTGATCCATTGCTTAAATAACATAGAACACACACCAACACATGAGTCTATAATACCTTTTGTTTAATAAAAATTCAACTTATGTCACTCATAGGGTGATTATCAGATCAAATAGTATCAGAGCCCTGGGCTGCAAGGTTAGACAAGCTTATGTTGGTATAGCTGTGAATGCTCACTACATCAAAGCTCAAATTAGGAGAAGGAGAGTTGGTGGAAACTAATCTTGAAATTGGGAGAGTCTATCCTCAGAAGACAATGTTAGAGGAAGGTTCTATGTGGCCAGACCTTTAATTCATAGAAAGTTTACTAGCTATAAAGTCTATGGTAGGAGAAATGTATAGGGACTTTAGAAAGCATAAGGATGAAGATTCATCAGGTTCTAAGCAAGATAAAGAAAAAGATGAGTCTCATTCCCATGACCACTCAAAAGGAAAAGGGAAAGAAGAAATATTTCCTACACCTCCTAATAGCCCTGTGCATAATAAGAAAGCATCTTTGATTAAACTAGATGCTAAATTTGATTTGCCTATATATGATGGAGAGCTAAATGCTGAAAAGTTGGACAATTGGATTAGACAAATTGATGTGTATTGTAGGGTACATAACATAGACTCGGACAAGAGTAAGATTCAACTGGCAAGCTTACACCTAGGAGGAACTACCTTGGTTTGGTGGGAAGGCAGAACCCAATCTGATATGAAGAAGCATGGTAAGACCATCTCTGTCTGGAGTGAATTTGTTGCTGCAATCAAAAAGAACTTCTATCCATTGGCTTACATGCAACAAGCCATGATGAGTTGGCAAAATCTTCGGTAGTTGAAAGGGAAAAGTGTACAAGGGTATACTCAAGAGTTCAGAAAGAGAGCATTGATGTTGGGTATCTCATTAGACTCACCAGAAACTCTTTTGAAGTACATTGGTGGTCTACACAGCTACATGAGGTATACCATCCTCATGTTTAATCCCACTAGTATAGATGAGGTATCTGTACAAGCTACTCATCTAGAAGCTAGAGGAAAGAATGGAAATCCAAAATCTGGGGGACTATCCCAACCCACTGTAAGAAAGAGCAAGGAGAAAAGAAAGCAGAAGTGGAAAGCAAGGAAGGCTAACATTGCACAGAAAAGCAAAGCTTCATGCACTCACTGTAAAAAAAGATGGGCATGATGATGAGCGCTATTGGATTCTGCATCCAGAGCTGAGACCTAAGAAGTCTGAGGACAAGAAGAATAAGACTGCTGCAGCTATTCAGAAAGATTTGAGGTCAGACTTGAGAGACGAAACAATCATTGTAGCCACAGGTATAAAATGTAAGAATTCTGAAGCATCTACTAGTAATTCTACTCAATCTGTTATTGATGAAGAACATGAGAGAAAAAGACATGAGCTTTTCAATATTAGAGTTGTTTCTAAAAATCAAAAGATTGATACTTTGTTTGATAGTGGCTCACAAGTAAATCTAATTTCTGAGGCAATTGTAAAGAAATTGGGATTAGCAACTACACCTCATAAGAAACCATACCCATTAGGATGGTTGAATGATAAAGCACAACTACAGGTGACTAGACAGTGCAAACTCAAATTTTCTTTTGGGTCAACATTTGTAGATGAGGTTGAATTAGATGTAATTCCTTTGGATATATGTGGAATTGTTTTAGAAAGTCCTTACTTGTATGATAGAAAGGTTATTTTTTATAGAGCTGAGAACAAGTATCTACTTGTTAAAGGCGGAATCGAATACTTTGTAAGAGCTCATAAGCTTAAGAATAATTATACTCTCATAAACTCAAGACAGATGAAAATAATGATAAATTCATGCAAATAGTTCCTACTGATGGTTGTAAAGGAAAAGAAACCTGATAAAACCAATGTATTTGAGCGTTGTAATGCTGATCAGCAAGCTGATATAGAAAAGATTGTTTTAGAATATAATGTCTTGTTCCAAGAACCTAAAGGTCTGCCACCCGAAAAGGGAATAGTACATGATATTATTTTGCAGCAAGATCTTCCATTGCCTAACATTGGGATGTACATGTTTTCTGCTTTAGAGAATGTTGAAATCAAGAGGTAGGTGCAGGAGTTGCTTGAGAAGGGTTCATTAGGCCTAGCACATCACCATGTGGGTCACCAATCATTTTGGTGAGAAAGAAAGATGGCTCGTGGAGAATGTGCATTGACTACCAAGCAATGAATAAGGTAACAATAAAAAATCGTTACCCCCTTCCTCGCATAGATGATCTTTTAGATCAATTGAAGGAAGTTGTTTATTTCAGCAAGCTAGGTTTGCATAGTGGATACCATCAGGTCAGAGTTGCAGAGCAAGATGCATGGAAGACTGCTTTCAAAACAAAGCAAGGATTGTATAAATGGATGGTTATGCCTTTTAGCCTAACTAATGCTCCTGCTACTTTCATGAGATTAATGAATGATGTACTCAGACCTTTTCTTCATGATTTTTTTGTTGTATATCTGGATGACATTCTGATTTTTAGTAAAATGTGGGAAGAACATTTAAGGCATGTTAAGCAGACATTAGATGTTTTGAAAAGAGAAAAACTTTATGTTAAACTCTCCAAATGTGAATTTGGCAAAACCTCTCTAAATTATTTGGGTCACATAGTAGGGGGAGGTGAATTCAAAATAGATCCCTCTAAAGTGGCAGTCATTGTAAACTGGCCTAAACCCAAGTTTGCTACAGAAGTGAGAAGCTTCTTAGGAGCGACACAATATTGGAGGAATTTCATTTCAAAATTTTCCTCAATTGCAGCTCCCTTACATGCCTTGACAGGATTGAACAAGGTGTTTCAGTGGGGAGGCAAACAACAAAAAGCCTTCGACACCTTGAAAGATAGGATTAGTACAGCACCAGTACTAGCACTTCCAGAACTACAAAGACCATTTGAGATCCAAACTGATGCTAGTGACTATGCCATGGGAGCAGTGTTGACACAACACAGTAAACCCATATGTTAACATTCTGAGACTTTTAATCATGCAGTAGTTAACTATCCTACATATGATAAAGAATTGTATGCATTAGTTCAGAGTGTGAAAAAGTGGAAACATTACTTAATGGGAAAAGAAAAAATAATACATACTGATCATTAGCCACTTTAATACCTACACTCCCAAGCTAAGTTGTAGCAGTCAAGACATTACAGATGGATGGGTTTACTACAACAGTTTCATTTAGTCATCAGATATAAAAAGGGCATACATAACAAGGTTTCATACATGTTATCTAGACCCATTATAAATGCATCTACCATACTTAAGCATAATTCTATGCTGCATGAAAGCTACATACAACAATATGCTCAGGATATGGACTTTAGAGATGTATATGCAACTTCGAGTTGAGGCAAAAGAATAGAAGAATTGGACTATCACATGAAGGACCGACTCTTATATCATTGTGGGAAACTTTGCATTCCACAAACTGAGAGAGTAAAGATAATTAGGGAAGCACACAATTCTCTAATATCAGGTCACTTTGGGGTAAGTAAAATAGTTGCATAGTTGCAAAGGTTCTGCTATTGGCCGAGAATGAGTGAGACAGTTTCTAGATATGTAAAGGGATGTGCGATGTGTGTGAAAAGCAAGCCCAGCAACAAAAAACTAGGCTTGTACACTCCATTGCCAGTTCCTTCTCACCCTTGGGAAAGCATTTCCATGGATTTTGTCGTAGGACTACCTAAATCTAGGAAAGGTCATGATTATCTATATGTTGTTGTGGATAGGTTCAACAAAATGTGTATTTTGATACCTTGTAGTAAATAGATTACAGCTGAACAAACTGCAAAATTGTTCTTTGAGCATGTGTGGGTTCATTTTGGATTACCCACTTCTATTGTATCTGATCGAGACACCCGATTGGTGGGGAAGTTTTGGTCAAGTCTGTGGGAACTAATGGACACCAAATTAAAGAAAAGTACAACTTTTCATCCACAAAACAGATGGCTAGACAGAAGTAGTTAACTGGACGATGATCCAGTTACTGAGAGGATATTGTAGCAAACACCCTAAGCTTTGGGATGAACACTTGTGTTATGTGTAGCATGTTTACAATAGAGCCAAACACTCTTCTACATAGAGATCTCCTTTTCTGACCTATCTTGGTTTCATACCAAGGTCTCCTTTGGATTTTGTCTTTGGTAAAGATGCCATGGTTGATAGACACAGTGATGTGGACAAGGCAACTAGGTTCATTGAATAGATCCAGGAGAGCCACCAAGCAATACAAGAATAGTTGGAAAAGAGCAAGGCCAAGTACAAGGCTAGGCATGATAAGCATCGGATGGAGCATAGTTTTCAAGTTGGAGACCAAGTCTAGTTGTATATCAGGAAGGACAGGATGCAAGGTGAAAGTAAAAAGCTAAGACCTATCAAGTATGGACCCTTCAGGATACTTGAGAAGATTGGTGAAAATGCTTTTCGCCTTGATCTAATAGCTTACATGCACATCTACTTAGTTGTAAATGCAGATTGCTTGAGGTTGTTTGAACCTTCAATAATTGAGGACCCTGAAGAGCAGAGTCAATTACCTTCTGTTGATGACCTACTACCTGAATATATTAATGAATTATGGGAAGACATAGTACTAGACAGGAAGGTAAGGAAGATACGTAGTGGACAAGTGGAATACCTCAAGATTGGGCTCAAAGGTTTGAAGGCAAGAAATGTGAAGTGGATTGAGATTGGACAAGTGAGAAAGCAATACACTCACTTAGTCGATGCTTGAAAACCAACTTTTGGTGGTCCAAAAGCCATTTCAATGGGAAGGCCATGATTCGAATTGGATCCATTAAAGACTGGCAAAGAACCATGACTATATCAGGTCAGGATGAATCTCTAAAAATTCCAAAAACAGCGATAAAAAACACCCTGAACCAGTGGCAATGGCAGCCAACATGGAACAACGAGGATCTCAGTCAAAACGCGCTGACTGAGGCCCATGGGGATTGTGTAGGAGGTCAAAGTAGCCCCTGGGAGCCCCAGATCGGGAAAAGGAGGTGATTTTTGATGCATGATTAGCGTAGCGCTAATCGTACATCACTGGGCGAACATGGCTGAAATGGAGGAGCCTTAAGCACTCGGTCGCGTTGGGAGCCGGAGAACCGCAGGCAAAGAAATGAAAAGCGCTTAAAGGATAAAGGTGGGACCCACACTCTAGAAACTGACGGTATTGATCGGGGTGCCCTCAAAAGGTAAACGGTTTTGGAGAAGAGCGGAGCGATCCCACTCAACAATCGACGTGTGGAAGTGGAGGTGAGAGAAAACCGTCATTGATCGCACGTTATCAGTCGAGCAAGTCAACTGCACGGGACATGCATATGACGTTGGATCTAGAGGAGCCCAGATCGGATGGCTGAGATTGCACCCAATGGAGGAAGCAGAATCGATATGGAATTAAGTCGTGCTCTAAAGGGATTCAAAATCCATTTGACTGCCATGGTGTAGGAAGAACGCATCCACGACGTAACCAAATAAACAAACCAACGAGTAGGCTGGTGCTGTTCAGATGAGGACATGTGGCCACTCCCTAAGTGTTCATGCTGACGTCAAATAGGGAACTCCAAGTGCAGCTGTAGAAGGTGAATCAACAGAGGCGGAAGAGGAACCGAACAGGCATGGAAACGAATGGCTAAAAGCCATGAATAGAGACAGAGTACATAGTCAAGTCGGAGTGAGGTCCGAG
Organism: Pinus taeda; assembly: GCA_000404065.3. Taxonomy (NCBI): domain Eukaryota; kingdom Viridiplantae; phylum Streptophyta; class Pinopsida; order Pinales; family Pinaceae; genus Pinus; species Pinus taeda. The sequence goes on from APFE031467088.1 coordinate 26,131, forward strand.
AGATGAAGGAAAAGGACCAGAATCTTGAGAGGAGGATGGAATACATAGAGAAGAAGGTAGTAAAGCAAGAGAAAATCAGGACGAGACAGAGGGCCAAGCTGACACAGTGGTAGCATTGAGCACATCGAGCTTGAGAGATTCGAGCCACCCCGTAGAGGAATCTGTCCGGGCTAAGTACCACGTTGGGCTCCTACCACTGTAGACCAGAAGGTCACAGAGCTGGTGGGAAGAAGAGACTGTGTACTCCAGTGTCGTGGGGAATTCAAGAACCACCCTACCAAGCAAAACCTGCTTCAGGAGAACTCACATTGAGTCCCTGTATTCTAATTCTCTATTTAAAGACACAATAAAACAAGGCCACCATTGAAAGTTAGACCAAAGACATAGCCCTGGAGAATAGGGTGAACTCCTTATTAAAATTGCTTGTGTCTTTATGGTTGCTTACTGTATTTCTCTGTTGTCTTTCCATTTAAATGTCTGTGTATTGGCAATCTGATTGATCCGTTGCTTAAATAACACAGAACACACAGTAGCACATGAATCTGTAATACCTTTTGTTTAATAAAGCTTCAACTGATGTCACTCATAGGGTGATTATCAGATCAAGTAGGGTGATTCCAATAGTGGTAGTGACACTTTTGAGAAGGGCGTAGTTCACCATACAGGGATTGCTACGATTATGAGCACTAGGAGTTGGGAAAGTGTTGCAAGTAATGATGATGATGACGATCAGATAATTCCTAGTCTTGGAAGTACCTCACTTACTAAGAGGTAGTGTTTATTTGTGTAGCTTGGGAGGTACTCCAAGCCCTAGGGTTCGAGCTTTGGAGGGAAAAGAACCACAAGGGTCACTTGTGGGCTAGGAACCCAAGTATGGGGTTTTTCACCAAATCGTGTTCTGGGAATTTCTGGGAGCACATTTCTACATATGATGGCATGAAACAATAGAGGGCAGAAAAAGGAATCTAACACTTCAAGAATCATCGAATTTTGAGTTGTAGAAATGGAGAAATGAATTTTTGAAGTTGACAAATAGTTATTTGGTATTAATGTCATGTAGGCTTGAAGTAAAATTGTCCAAAATACATGTCTCTTCTTAGATTCGTGGAGCCCCTAATTTGTCTATATATATAAGGTGAAGGAGGAGCATTTAGACATCCATCTTGTTCAACAAACTTAAGGATAAGAGTTCAGATTTCTATGCCTAGCTGCAATAAGCAAAGAAGAGGACAACGAAGGATTGGGAGGCTATTTAAGGAGGTCGAGGAGTTGTCTACAGGGCCACAACGTTGACCTTGGAAGCTAAGGGGTAGGGGGATTATTTTAGGGTTATTTGGGTGGAGGAATAGCCCTTGGAAGGGTTGTTGCAGTCAATAGGTAGCTTGTTGTAGCAAGATGTAGTGGAAAAGAGGAGGCCGAAGGGTTGAATGGGGTTGAAACAACCCAACATTGCAGCCAAGGCTATCCTCCCCTCTTAGAGGAGAAATGATCCAAAATGGATTTTGGATAGGCTCTTAAGTCTAAGTGTTCCTCATAGAGGAAAAAATTAAAGTCCAAGGAAGTTCCTGGAACTAGCCCCATTGCAGAGATCGTCTTATTCTCAACCTACTGCAACTTGAATGGGAAAAAATGGACTTAGGATGCAGAGAAGTTATTATAAAATGAAGCTGCCCCTTTTCCAAAGGAAAAAGGGGGAAAATCCCCTAAAAATGAGTCCTAAAAATCCTCTAAGCCTTCAAAATCCAAAAACTATCACAAAAGGAGAGCCTTTAAAAATGGCGGATAACACTATCGGGAGGCAAAAACATGAAGAAAACAATGAAATCGAACCTATCGAAGGTGAAACCAACTTTTCATAGGAGTCGTTGGATCTAGCTGATCAACGATATAAATCCGATCGGCATATCACAATTGATGTTGACAAGCGGAGGTTATCAGAGACAGACATGTGATAGGACCAAGCCTATGCGATGGTGCAATCACTGACATTGGTGGATTGGCATCGACAATGGCATGGGGCTTAAGGTGAGACCCTGGGCCGAGCGATATGTGATATGCGATATGCCGATTGCCGATGATTAGATCAATAAATTGGTATCGGCAATGGATAGAACCCTTGGGACGTGTGCTTATTTGATATGCAATTGCGACAAGCCGCATCGCAATATCGCGTTGGAGCAGTACAATAGAGCGGGTTATATTTAAAATATATTGAGTTCTATTAAACGGTAGTTTTCTATTTATTTTCTCGTTTTCGTTGAATAAACGAAAAGTGAAGGGAAGTGGCGATGCAATGAAACCGAACTTGAAAGGGTTTGTAAATGCCAATATATAATATTTCAAGTCTGTCTAAAGCCATTTTACAGGATTTTTCAATGCTTTAATATATTTTTAAAATACAAAGGGGAATCACGAAACAAGCGGGATTTCGGGCGGGCCGAAGGCAGTAAGTGGTTTTGGTCGGGCTCCACCCAAGCCCATATACTAGCTACCACGTATCTAGGCCTCAGAGAGAGAAAACCACCCTTTTAGGGCAGTTAACCCCTGTACACAAGAGCCACCAGAAATGAACCTTAGTCGTTGGATCCAGATCTCTCAAATCAACGTGGAGATGCGATAACCAATTAAAAGGTGGATCCAATAGAAGTATAGGGTAGATCTATGGATATTTTAAGTCCAATGAATAGTGTTTTGGTAGATTTTTCCCATGTTTGAATGTATTTCTCTATGTAAACAAAGAATGGCTATTTTGGGGATTTCAAAGGTCCGATGGTCCCTTTTGTTGCAGAACAAGTGGCCACCACCCCTAAAGGCATTAGCAATAATTATTTAACGCTCAGGGGGGGGAATAGAGCGGACAGAGGCCAGGAGCTACAGATCCCGAGAAGGGAAATGAACAGACATCATTGATTGACTTTAAATCCACAGAATGACAGAGAAAGAAGGGGTTGTTACTAAAACAGAGAATAAGCAGGCAACACAGAAGAAAAAAAAGAGCCGAAGAGAGCGAAAGCTAATGCACAGAGCATTTGAGGGAGTCTTTGGAGTCAGTTGGAGGTCAAGTGAAAAGCTAGAGTGCTGAAGGTTGCGGAAAAGCCAGAGCCAAAAGCCAGAAAGCCGAGAGCTTCAAGAGCCAAGGAGAGATGGTGTTCTTAGGCGATTTTTCCTGTTGAAAATAGTGGAGTTGAGCCATAGAGCTTGTAAAAGGACTTTGACATAATCCTAGAGATCCAATTGAGTTGACTAGAGCTCAAGGAGATGTAGCCCTATATTTTTGGGTGAAATTTATATTAAATTGTTGTCTTATGAGTTTGGTTATTGCTGCATTTGTCTACTGTCATATGTATCTACATATTAACACAAACAACAGAAATTTTAAATAGTTTTAAAAACAAATACCAGCATACACCCATTTTCAAGCATTTTCTTTTATTCCACATTGGTTAATCATAAAGACTTGGGAATGTTTAAAGCTTTGGAAGTGGGAGAGGTTCTTGTAAGCTAGACAAGAAGCCTAAGTGCCCCATTTTCAGATCAAGTGGTATCAAATCTGAAGATTGGTTAACCGCACCTTCAAAAAAGGTTATATCAAAATGCTTGATTGATAGAGCAAAGATTGCTTGTTTGGAAGGTGTTTGGGAAGTCAAGGATTGATTGTCTGATTGATTGCATGCTTGTTGAAAACTGATTATTTTATGAGTTTGCAGAGGAAAAGGGAAAGTTGTTGATAGCTCTGTCTAGGAAGGACAAGAATGAAGAAGGGCTGAAGGCATTCTTCTATCCCAAAGGACCTCAAAGCAATCCTTGGAGCACAAGAGGTTTTCTACAAAAGATTTCTTAAATAAGCTCTTTATTAGTCTTGTTTGAAGTTTTTTTTTCATTGGCATAATGAAAACTTCCTCAAGTGTATCCTCAAATTCCTTCTCCATCACAAGACTCTTTGATGGAGACATGAAGCAAGACTTGCTGATCATGATGGACAAGGTGAGAGAAATGTATGAGGATGGAAGAAAGTGAAGCATACTTAGAGAGCAGTTGAATTCCATGAAGGAAGAGAAGCAATTGCTTTCTGACAGAACGCAGGAAATGGAGAGGCAACTACATATTGCAAATATGAACCTGGAAAGGATGCATGAGTTGGAGTCACAACTCTTTGTTGCCAAATAAGCCTTGGTCAAGTATCAGCTTGAAGAAGAGGTAAACCATTCCAGTTTTTCTTTAAATTCTTCTAAGAATGCTTATATTGGTTCTTTTGAAAAACATACCAAAGGGATAGGTTCCAAGCTCATGTCCAAGATCGGCTATGAGGGGAAAGGCTTGGGTAGACATGCACAAGGTATTTTTGAGCCAATAATAGTTGAGGAGAGGCCTAAGTATTTGGGTCTTGGCTATGGACAAGCTTATGGAGGAAGTCCCAAATTTTCCATGAAGACCATTAAAACAACTCCTAGAAGGAGTTGCATTGTAGGTCTTCAAGAGTGTGAAGGTTGTATTCAGGAGGAATGCAATAGCTTGAAACATCACTTGCAGGATGCAGGTGTTCAGAAGCACACACTTGAACCAGAGAGTTGTGGAAACTGTGACAACCTTGAAGAGATTGATGGTGTTACAAAGGGAGCCACTTATTCATTTGCTTCACCTCCTCATGAAGGCAATAAAGGTGAAAGAGAGAGGTATAAATATGGTTCTAAACATACTCCTTTTGATTTTTCAAAACATGGTAAATTTCCACATAAGCATGGGAGAAGAATTGCATGTTCCTTTTGTGGTTTGGATAACCATCATGTTTCTAGATGTTGGAAGAGAATGGCCACATACAGGAAACTTTTGAAGGAGAAGAAGTAGAAAGCCAAAGGTCCATTGGACAAGGCAAATCATGCTATCAAGAGGATGCACATGTGTTGCACTCACTGCCATAAGCAAGTGCATATTGCTGAAAGATGTTGGACTCTAAATCCAGCAATGCTTCCACAAAAGCTGAAGAAAGTGGAAAGAGAAGATGGCAGAAATGGAAATGAAGTGTCTCACGATGGTTCACATGTTGATACTAATGTGCAGACAAAGGAAAGACCTTGGAACTGGATTGGTAAGAAATGGCTAGAGTTCTTTTCCAATTAAGGTTTCATGTCTATTGATGCATCTATTTACATTTCTTTGTTAATGAGATGAAATTTGTAGTTCTTACCAAGAAGGTGAATGGAAAAGTTGAGTAGGAGACTCACTTTATTGCTGCAACATTATATTTCATTCCAGCTTCAAAAGTACCATGTGCTTAAGTGAAAGTTGAAGGATGAAATGCATGCATAAGCATGATGTGCATGAACACAGGGATGCTGATGTTTTCCTTGTATTTGAACATGTATGTGTGATTAACTTGTAGGGTTGATTTCTTTGATGTAAACATGCATGTAATGTTGACTTGAGGAAAGTTGACTTGGACCCCAAGATGGAGATAATAATGAAGTGTTTCATCTTTTGAAAAGAGTCCTAATGGTCTTTTTCTACATGCTTAACTTGAAGAGTCATTTGTTTAAAGGCATGTTTTGTGGGCTTGTTATCTAGTCCCTCATTTGTATGCAGATGTAAGACATGGAGGTGTTCACCAGATGTGAAATCTGTTTCTTTTGTTGAAGCAAGAGTTAGACCATCCAGTTGTTGTCTGTATTTCTGTTGTTGTTAACAGTTGTTATTGACAGCTTGTCAAATAGGTACAAGTGAAAGTTTCTTGGAGTAGGTGTACTTCAAATTTGTTTGAGCCACCTTGGATCAATGATCAAGGTAGAGAAGTTCAAACTACCTTCTGTGACCATCTAAGCAGGAGTTCTGTAGGGAGGCAAAGAAGAAGGCAACTCTTCCCAGAAAGACCAACCCTTCCAAGAAGGGAAGTGGTAAGAAAATTTGGTTAAGAGGCACTATGCAAGATAAGTGTAGGGAGGCTGAAAGAAGAGGGTGAGTCACTCTCATTTACTATTCATATCAGTATATCAGTCTTTTGGAGCCCAAAATTTATTTTAGTGGGAAGGCGTGATCCAAAATGGATTTTAGATAGGCTCCTAAGTCTAAGTGTTCCTCACAGAGGAAAAAATGAAAGTCCAAGGAAGTTCCTAGAACCAACCCCATTCCAGAGATCGTCTTATTCTAAATCTACTACAACTTGAATGGGAAAAAATGGACTTAGGATGCAGAAGTTATCATAAAATGAAGGATGCAGAAGTTATAATAAAAAATGGAAAAATCCCCTAAAAATGGGTCCTAAAAACCCTCTAAGTCTTCAAAATCCAAAAACTATCGCAAAAGGAGAACATTTAAAAATGGTGGATAACACTATCGGGAGGCAAAAACATGAAGAAAATAGTGAAATCTAGCCTATCAGAGGTCAAACCAACTTTGCATAGGAGGCGTCGAATCTGGCCGATCAACGGTCTAGATCCGATTGGCATATCGCAATCGGCGGAGGCTATTGGAGGCAAAAATGCGATAAGACCAGGCCGATGCGATGGTGCAATCGTTGAAATCGGTGGATCAGCATCGGTGATGGAATGGGGCTTAAGGTGGGACCCCAGGCCAAGCGATATGCGATATGCGATATGCCGATTGTTGATGATTGGATCGGCGAATTGGTATCGGCAATTGCTATAGACATATTTGGGCACTGCAACCCCAATCATATATGTCCATAAAACAGGGGCTTCTGAGTCCCTAAAAGTGTTTTTTCACACCCTAAAGGAACGAGGTCAGCTAATTACATCATCTCCTAGAAGTTCTCCACAGAAAACTGCTCAGAACTGGTCAAAACTGGACCATACAGACTGCTCAGTGCAAAGGGTGTGATGCATCTCACCTGCCACATGAAAAATGTGCGATGCATACTGAGACAGTTTGCAAGGTGGATGATCATGGAATCTTCTAGAAACTTCTCCTGTGACACTTGCCTCTTTGAATTCACCCAAGGATGAGTAAGAGATCATGAATCTCCAAGTGGAACAAAGAACTATTAGAGAGAAGACACTAATAAAAATCCCAGAAGCTGAATCACCCCCCTGCAATCATCTATATATGGATCCCTCATCCCAGAGATCCAGAGACTGGAATTTTGCATCTTGTAAGGAAGTGTTGTTGGTTTCCTGGTGGAACATCATAGTGTTGGGTGATCTAAGCTTTTCATGAGGTGAAGAAGGGCTTTCATGCTGGGAGGATGACGCTGGGTTAGATCAATGCGTTGTAATCCTCTCTTCCTAATCCTTATATCAATAAAAGTTATTCAAGTTTTCCTCCACATTCTTGTATGTTTGATGATATATGCATTTGTGTGGTCAATATATATCTGGTCCTATATTGTTTATGATTGTAGATCTTTGTACTTTGAAGGTATTATGTTGCTTTGACTTTACAGGTACCCTATGAAGCTGAGTAATCAGGGAAGGAGCCGCAAAGATCTGTTAAAGGGGAGAAAGAACAAGCAAGGAACCAACCAAAATATTGAGGTTGGTATTCTTTGCTCCTCTCCTATCTACTTCTCATAAAGGAAAACGAAAGTAACTTTATTTTGTTTGTTTCTAAGATAGCTACCCATCTTAGTGGGACTAGCAGCTCTGCATGGACACTAGATTTCCCGATAACAGCGATGGATAGAACCCTTGGGTCATGTGCTTATGCAATATGGGATTGCAGCAAGTCGCATCGCAATATCACGTCAGAGCAGTACAACGAAGTGGGCTATGTCTATATATATCATATCTATTATCTATATATATATATTATATATATATATATATATATATATATATATTATATATAATATATATAATATTATATATATATATATATATATATATATATATTAATATATATTATATATATATATATATATAATATATATATATATATGCGATGGTCGGACCCAACGGAATTATGAACCAGATTTAAAATATATTGAGTTCCGTCAAATGGTAGTTTTCTATGTATTTTCACGTTTTTGTTGAATAATTGAAAAGCGTGTTGAAAATGGAAACAAGAAATGTTAAAAATAGAAGTGCTAAAAATAGAACTGCTATGAATAGTAGTTTGGGTACCAATGCTGGATTGAGCAACAAGGAATGAAAAATGGAAGTGCTAAAAATAACATTCTATTTTTAGCAGTTCGAGATGGATTCCTATTTTTAGTCAGTCCCTAAACTAAAATAGTGAAGTAAAATTGAAATTTGATCTTACAGGCAGTTTGTAAAATAATTAATTAATTCATCTTGAGTTAATTAGTTGTGAAAAATAGAACATGAAGTCTATGTGAGGACATGCAACAATTTCTCTATTAATTGAGGAATTTATTTATCAGTTAAAGAGATAAGGATGAGTTCTAATTTGAGTTGTAACTAGTTGGCTCAGTTAACTGAGTCAAGTCCAGTTGGATTGATTTAAACAATTTCTTTAAATTAATGTGAGTTCAGTTAGTTAATGCATGTTTGCATATAACTGCTGCACTTCAGATAACTAAAGATTCTCTCATGAATAACTCATGTATGTTAGTTCAGACAGAGACCCAATTGAGATCAAAGAAGGGACAGTGTACTATCAGTAGGATGAATAATTTTCCTATAAAGAAAGCTAATCCATGATGAGGATTTATCTCCTTCAGGATTGCGTAGTTGGATCATAGGTTAGTGAGTCTGTGAAGAGGCAAATTCACACAAGTGGCTACACTGGACCCCAATCAAAATTGCGCAAAGAAATAGGAGGCTTGGAGGGTAGATCAAGAGGTTTGAGAGAGGCCTTTGACTGTCTATGAGCAGTAGAGGTATTGCAGAGAGAGAAGGATAGCTTTTGAGCTAATTATTTTTTGTAATATTGGCTATATTTCCACTTGTATGATAATATAGAGTTGGGGTTTTAGGCTGAGGCTTTCCCCTGGTTATATCTTCTGTGTTATGTGTGATTGATTTCTCCATATTAGTTATATGTGTTCTTATCGATGTTTCTCATGTTCAATTAAGCTTCTACTAAATTGGTTGTAGAAGTAGATCAAGTATTTTTCTTTAGTCTATTGCATTATCAGGTGATCTATAGTGGGAATTTCTAGATGGTATCAGAGCAAAGGTGATCAAAGCAGAGAATAGTATACATGAAGAAGAGAATTCGAAGTAAAAAAAATTGGGCCACTAGTTTCCAGAGCAGATCTAAAAAATTTTGTGCAAAATTTTCAAAAACAAATAGAAGATCTGGATTCCTTGCATAAAAATACCCAAACTCAAAAAACAAATCAGCTGAATCGAAGTTCGGATGAGGGAGATATCGCTGATATAAATCAACTCTTTTTCCAGAAAATTTCATGATAGCAGGAAAGATGAAACAGATTGGTGTGCTAGGCAAGAACCTATATTCACTTAAGGTACAAGATGCATGCAAAGCCTTGAGGAGCAAGGCAAAGGTTAGATACTTGGTGGTTGATAGGGAGAGTACATTACCTCTCAATATGCAGCCACAGGAGAAGTCTCAGACGATTGTGGAGGAGCCACGATTGGTGGAGCAGCTTCAGGAAGTTGTGGAGCAGCCACAACAGGAGAAGCCGAGAGAAGGTCAAGTGGAGGCATCAACTCATGCAGAGACCTCCAGTAGGGGAAAATTTTGAGCCAAGTGGGCAGAGGGATCACATGCATCCATACCTCCAAGTCAGAGGTGGGGCGATGTGGAGTGACAGTCCCAAGAAGGCTGGAATAGGGGTAGGATCATTGAGGTACCCAATCTCTTTGATTAGACCTTGCTACGGGAGCCCCACCGAGGAGTAGCAGAATTGGTTGAGTGGGTAGAGATAGATGCGGATGGAGCGACAGAGAGAGCTACAGTGCAGGAGTCCCAAAACTGTGTAGAGCTAGCAAGCTGCAGCAATGCGAGAGGCACAGGAGTGTTGCACCAGTGTAGGATGGCACATAAGGGTGTGCAACGATGTGAGATACATGGAGTGGTGTAGCAGCTTAGAGGTCAGAGAGGGAGCACTTGTCAGTAGTAGGTAGAGCTTCAGCATCAGAGTATGTTTCTAGCCCAACAGAGAGGTCAGTGGGGAGTTTTTTTTTTTTGTTCCGAGAGTTGCTGGAGCAACCACACTTGGTAGAAGTGTTGCATGCAAAACATTCCAAAGGTATAGGATTGGGTTCAAGTTGAAGCCTTTCTTGTTGAGAGGGAGTGTTGAAAATGGCAACAAGAAATTCTAAAAATAGAAGTGCTAAAAATAGCACTGCTATAAATCGCAGTTTGGGTACCAGTGCTGGATTGAGCAACATGGAATGAAAAATGGAAGTGCTAAAAATAGCATTCTATTTTCAGTAGTTTGGGATGGATTCCTATTTTTATCCAGTCCCTAAACTAAAATATTGAAGTAAAATTCGAATTTGATCTTAGCAACAGTTTGTAAAATAATTAATTAATTCATCTTGAGTTAATTAGTTTTGAAAAATCAAACATGAAGTCTATGTGAGGACATGCAACATTTTCTCTATTAATTGAGGAATTTATCTATCAATTAAAGAGATAAGGATGAGTTCTAATTCGAGTTGTAATTAGTTGGCTCAGTTAACTGAGTCAAGTCCAGTTAGATTGATTTAAACAGTTTGTATAAATTAATGCGAGTTCAGTTAGTTAATGCATGCTTTCATCTAACTACTGCACTTCAGATAACTAAAGATTCTCTCATGAATAACTCATGCATGTCAGTTCAGACAGAGACCCAATTGAGATGAAAGAAGGGACAATGTACTATCTATTGGATGAATATTTTTCCTATAAAGGAAGCTCATCCATGATGAGGATTTATCTCCTCTAGGATTGCATAGTTGGATCAGAGGTTAGTGAGTGTGTGAAGAGGCCAATTCACAAAAGTGGTTGCACTGGACCCCAATCAAAATTGTGCAAAGAAATAGGAGGCTTGGAGGGTAGATCAAGAGGTTTGAGAGAGGCCTTTGACTACCTATTAGTAGTAGAGGTATTGCAGAGAGAGCAGGATAGCTTTTGAGCTTATTCTTTTTGTAATACTGGCTATATTTCCACTTGTATGATAATATAGAGTTGGGGTTTTAGGCTGAGGCTTTCCCCTGGTTATATCTTCTGTGTTATGTGTGATTGATTTCTCCATATCAGTTATATGTGTCCTTATTGATGTTGCTTATGTTTGATTAAGCTTATGCTAAATTGGTTGTAGAAGTAGATCAAGTATTTTGCTTTAGTCTATTGCATTATCAGGTGATCTACAGTGAGAATTTCTACAAAGCAAAGGGAAGTGGCGATGTGATGAAACTGGACCTGAAAGGGTTTGTAAATGCCAATATATAATATTTCAAGTCCGTCTAAAGCCATTTTACAAGATTTTTCAATGTTTAATTGTATTTTTAAAAAACAAAAGGGAATCACAAAATAAGAGGGATTTCGAGCGGGCCAAAGGTGGTAAGTGGTTTTGGCCAGGCTTCGCCCGAGCCCATACATTGGCTACCATGTGTCCAGGTCTCAGAGAGAGAAAGCCACCCTTTTTGGGTGGTTAAACCCTGTACGCAAGAAGCACCCGAAATGGAGCTTAGCTGTTGGATCCAGATCTCCCAAATTAACGATGGAGATGCGATAAGCAATTAAAAGGCAGACCCGATAGAAGTATAGGGTGGATCTATGGATATTTGAAGTCTAATGAACAATGTTTTCACAGAATTTTTTCGTGTTTGAATGTATTTCTATATGTAAACAGAGAATGGCTATTTCAAGAATTTCAAAGGCCTGATGGTCCCTTCCATTGCAGAACGGGTGGACACCACCCCTAAAGGCGTTAGCAATGATTGTTTAATGCTTAGAGGGGGGGATTCGAGCAAACAGAGGCCAGGAGCGAGAGAGCCCGAGAAGGAGAAATGAACAGACAACGCCGACCGGCTTTAATGCCAGATAATGACAGAGACAGAAGGGATTGTTGCTAAAATAGAGAATAAGTAGGCAGCGTAGAAGCAAAAAAAGATTCATAGAGAGCAAAATCTAATGTGCAAAGCAGCTGAGGGAGTCTTTAGAGTCACTTGGAGGTCAAGTAAAAATCTAGAGAGCTACAGGTTGCAGAAAAGATAGAGCCAAAAGTCAGAAAGTTGAGAGCTTCAAGAGCCAAGGAGAGATGGTGTTCTGAGCCCATTGTTCCTATGAAAAATAGTGGAGTTGAGCCATAGAGCTTGTAAAAGGACTTTTCCATAATCCCAGAGAGCCAGTTGAGTTGACTGGAGCTCAAGGAGACGTAGCCCAAGAGTTTTGGCTGAACTCCATATTAAATAGTTATCTTATGTGTTTGCTTATTGTTGCATTTGTCTACTATCATATGTATCTACATATTAACACAAACAACAAAAATTTAAAAGCACATAAATAGTTTTAAAAACAAATACCAGCATACACCCATTTTCAAGCATTTTTTTTTAATTTCTCATTGCTTAATCATAAAGAGTTTGGAATATTTAAGGCTTTGGAAGCAGGAGAGGTTCTTGTAAGTTAGACAAGAAGCCTAAGTTCCCCATTTTCAGATCAAGAAACCACTGTAAAAGGAGGTCTATTCTGGCTCTATTTGAGGACTGCTAGGACTACTATTAGAGTGCCTTAACTAGTCTAGTAGGGTAGTAGAGTGAGTGCCCTAAAACAATGAACTAATGCATGCTTATTGGACCAACGTTTGATGTTTGTTGGGTTAAAGAAGTTGACCAAAATTGGATTAGAGTTATTGCAGCTTGTTGGTGTCATGTGGAGGAATTTTTGTGGTGGTGAAGAGTTCATCTTAGGATCATAACCAATAGTGTATAATTAGGCATATTTGGACTGTTGGAGGGAAACGTGTGGATGTCAAAAGTAGCCCTAGACTAACAGTCTTGAAGTGACAAAGATAGCTGAATATTGGGTGAAGTTTGTAGCCTTATGAGTAGCTCTTTGATGGATGAAAGAGCCTACTACAAGGAAGATTGGAGCTCGGGAATTGGCCAACCTAGAGAGAAAATTTATGAGCCCATGTACATGCAGTAGAAGTGATGTGAAAAAGTGTTAGGTGGTATCCCTCCTAGAGTCTCAATGTGTAGCGGCCTTAATGGACTAAGGCACTACTAGTGAGCAGTATGGAAGTGAAGGACCGACAAGAAAATATATGTCATAGAAGCTCGAACGAAGTTTGTCATTGTATCTTATACACCATAGACTATTGTATACCATGCTTTATATTTTCATTGTGCAAAGTAGTTTATGGTTGATATTCTTGGTTTGATAGTGTCAGTGATTTTAAGACTCTAACCTAGACCCAAGGTCATGGAAATTCGATAGTGCACAGTTTGTCAAGCAATGTTAAGGAGATTTGACAACATTGGGCACAACAATGTTAAATAGACAACAATGGACACAACATTGTTAAGGAGTATTGGATACTACAAATGCGTAGATTGAAGGTACATTATGGATGATGTATGTGGATGTTGTGTGGAGCTGAGTGAAACGTGTATATTGAACATTATGCATTTATAAACCTAGATGCTATATGAAATGTGGAGTTTGCAAAACATTGAAAGATGCAAAGCAAAAAGGCGTGAATGCTAATGTTGAAAGATATGTTGAATGCTAGTAATGTGAGATGGATCATGTCAAAGTATGGTATCAGAGTTCAAAGAGATAATGTTGATGTCAAATTTTATTATGCAGGTATCAAACCATGCGATTAACAATCCTTGTGTGGTCTCAATATTTTGCTACAAGGTTTGACATCAGTTGCATCTTTATCCACATGTTGCTGCAAGTGAAGAGTATAGTTTGTGGTGAATTTGTGTTCCAGCATGGAGGTTCATGATGTGACATTTTAATTCTTGAATCATTATTATAAAGTTGTATCATTTTAATTCTAGTTGTTCATGGTGGCATTTTAATTCTGGAAGTCATTAACATACAATTATATTTTTATATTGGAGATGATGTTGGGAGAATCAATAATTAGTTATTTTGGAGTTGATGCCTATGGAGAGGAATCTTGATGAAACCCAATACTCCACATGAGTAATTATGGAGAAGGCCAAAAAGAGTTCTATTTGTAAGTATTAAGACATTTCAAAATTCTTAACGAGGAGTTGGAGTTATGTGCACTGATGTCAAAGTATTTTCATATTAAGTATGTTTGAATAGTAGGGTTGTTTGAAAGTACAAAACATTCATTTCCAAATGTAATATGAGTACATTTGAGTTCATGCATGGGAGAAGCCTCATAAAGGAATAGTTAAAGTAAAAATCATGGTAATATATGTAATATGATTACATTTGAGTTCATGCATGGGAGAAGCCTCATAAAGGAATAGCTAAAGTTAAAAGCATGGTAATATGTGCCATTGCACATAGTGAGGAATTCATTATTTGAGTTAATGATCATGGTCGAGTTCCATGATGATGTATTAAAGTTTATATTGAAGTTAGTAAGGTTATGTATGAATCTTATGTTTGGTGAAACAAAGAAAATGGTTTTAAATTCATGTTAAGGTTGGTTTTTATTTTTGTTTGGGCTAAGGGAGTCATGTTGAAATTGATGATAAAGTCAAAAAACAAATTTGTGCAATATAAAGAGTGTTAAATTGAAGGGAGAATAATTTGGGCATAGTTTTAAAGAACTAGTACTTAAGAAGCACAATGAAAGCATGGTGAGCAAATAAATAGTTTTAAAAACAAATACCAGCATACACCCATTTCTAAGCATTTTTTTCATTTCGCATTGCTTAATCATAAAGACTTGGGAATATTTAAAGCTTTGGAAGTGGGAGAGGTTCTTGTAAGTTAGACAAGAAGCCTAAGTGCCCCATTTTCAGATCAAGAAACCACTGTAAAAGGAGGTCTATTCTAGCTATATTTGAGGGTTGTTAGGACTACTATTAGAGTTCCTTAACTAGTCCAGTAGGCCAGTAGACTGAGTGCCCTAAAACAATGAACTGATGCATGCTTATTGGACCAACATTTGATGTTTGTTGGGTCAAATAAGTTGACCATAATTGGATTAGAGTTATTGCAGCTTGTTGGTGCCATGTGGAGGAATTTTTGTGGTGGTGAAGAGTCCATCTTTGGAGCATAACCAACAATGTATAATTAGGCATATTTGGACCGTTGGAGGGAAACATGTGGATGTCCAAAGTAGCCCTAGACTAACAGTCTTGAAGTGACAAAGATAGCTGAATATTGGGTGAAGTTTGTAGCCTTATGAGTAGCTCTTTGATGGACGAAAGAGCCTACTAGAAGGTAGATTGGAGCTCGGTAATTGGCCAACCTAGAGAGAAAATTTATGAGCCCATGTACATGCAGTAGAAGTGACGTGAAAAAGTGTTAGGTGGCAGCCCTCTTAGAGTCTCGATGTGTAGTGGCCTTAATAGACTAAGGCACTACTAGTGAGCAGTATGGAAGTGAAGGACCGACAAGAAAATATACGTCATAGAAGCTCGAACGAAGTTTGTCATTGTATTTTATATACCATAGACTATTGTATACCATGCTTTATCTTGGTTTGATAGTGTCAGTTATTTTAAGACTCTAACCTAGAACCAAGGTCATGGAAATTCAATAGTGCACAATTTGTCAAGCAATGTTAAGGAGATTTGACAACATTGGGCACAACAATGTTAAAGAGACAACAATGGACACAACATTGTTAAGGAGTATTGGACACTACAAATGTGTAGATTGAAGGTACATTATGGATGATGTGTGTGGATGTTGTGTGGAGCTGAGTGAAACGTGTATATTGAACATTATGCATTTATAAACCTAGATGCTATATGAAATGTGGAGGTTGCCAAACATTGAAAGATGCAAAGCAAAAAAGCATGAATGCTAATGTTGAAAGATATGTTGAATGCTAGTAATGTGAGATGGATTATGTCAAAGTATGGTATCATAGTTCAAAGAGATAATGCTGGTGTCAAATTTTATTATGCAGGTATCAAACCATGTGATTAACAATCCTTGTGTGGTCTCAAAATTTTTCTGCAAGGTTTGACATCAGTTGCATCTTTATCCACATGTTACTGCAAGTGAAGGATATAGTTTGTGGTGAATTTGTGTTCCAGCATGGAGGTTCATGATGCGACATTTTAATTCTTGAATCATTATTAAAGTTGTATCATTTTAATTCTAGTTGTTCATGGTGGCATTTTAATTCTGGAATTCATTAACATACAATTATATTTTTATATTGGAGATGATGTTGGGAGAATCAATAATTAGGTATTTTGGAGTTGATGCCTATGGAGAGGAATCGCGATGAAACCCAATACTCCACATGAGTAATTATGGAGAAGGCCAAAAAGAGTTCTATTTGTAAGTATTAAGACATTTCAAAATTCTTAACGAGGATTTGGAGTAATGTGCACTGATGTCAAAGTAGTTTCATATTAAGTATGTTTGAATAGTAGGGTTGTTTGAAAGTACAAAACATTCATTTCCAAATGTAATATGAGTACATTTGAGTTCATGCATGGGAGAAGCCTCATAAAGGAATAGTTAAAGTAAAAATCATGGTAATATATGTAATATGATTACATTTGAGTTCATGCATGGGAGAAGCCTCATAAAGGAATAGCTAAAGTTAAAAGCATGGTAATATGCGTCATTGCATATAGTGAGGAATTCATTATTTGAGTTAATGATCATGGTCGAGTTGCATGATGATGTCTTAAAGTTTATATTGAAGTTAGTAAGGTTATGTATGAGTCTTATGTTTGGTAAAACAAAGAAAATGGTTTTAAATTCATGTTAAGGTTGGTTTTTATTTTTGTTTGGGCTAAGGGAGTCATGTTGAAATTAATGAGAAAGTCAAAAAGCAAATTTGTGTGATATAAAGAGTGTTAAATTGAAGGGAGAATAATTTGGGCATAGTTTTAAAGAACTAGTACTTAAGAAGCACAATGAAAGCATGGTGAGCACATTATGATGTTGGAAATATTGAGAAAGGGTGAATCAAAATTTCAAGAATTATTACAAATTTACACTTTGAATTTGTTTAGCAATTTATCAAATAAACAAAATAATAAAGTAGACCATCATGTTATAAATATGAAGCACATATGGCACTGATATTTTTAACCTAGAAACTCATAAAAGGAAAAAACCACCATTCTTATTCTTATCTTCTTCAATATTTACATAAGTTCATTGGCACTAACTAATAGAAAGCATTCACTCCCTTTACAAAGTTTTGTTGGCACCCACCAGTAGGAAGCACCCAGTCCCTTGCACTGTTTCACTGACACCCACCAATAGGAAGCACACACTCCCTTCACAGTTTCGATGACACTTATTAGCAAAAAGCTCCCACTCCCTTCTTTGTTTCACTACCACCCACCACAGGAAGCACTTACTCCCATAGATTAGTTTGTTGGCATCAACCAGCTAGAGACATCAACCTCCAAAATTAATGGCGACTTCCATTTCATCCATTTTTAAATTGGATCTACTCCCTTTAGCACAATTTTCAAAATCAATACAAACCCTTTGTACAAATCTCTTCACTGTTCAACAACTTTGTTATCATCAACACATCACTAATAAACATTATTTTTTCACCATCATCCATGCATTCCTTCAACACAAACCCTAACCAAAGCCTTGCTATCAAGCAACAACTTCATTACATCATCAATCTCAAGCCTCTATCATTAGGAACATATTACCATTCATCATATTACTATGCAAAACTCATGTATATAAACAATGTATTGTACTAACCCCATTAACATGCAATTAACTAATCCTATCATCATCAATAAAAAATAATTCTAAACATCAAGAAATTATTCTCACAATACATCCCAACATCACAACCTCTAAACAATAAAGAACTTATCTTGCAACAGCCTGGTTTAATCCTTGTCATTAACACCCATACCTTAGTAATAATAATGAGCCAAAACCAATTAGAAACTATGTAATTATCAACAGTAGCAAAAATTAATCAACATCGTGTTCAATAATGGATTCTTGCAGAAATAATGTTCATCTTTGCTTTTCATCAACAAGAAGACTCTTTCAATATCTCTAAAATGTCACTAGTTTACTCTGCAAGCAACAACTTCAGCGATCATAAACCTCAAAGACTTATACTTACAATATAAACCCTATATTCCACATAGAACCTCTGAATACATCCTCAACCATCAAGTGACATTAGCCTTGGCTTAATATTAGTATTACAACACATGTGAAGAACTCAATAAGAAAAAATTAGCTCCAGGCACAAAACAATCAAAATAAATGCCTCTATTACAATTTATCCAACACAAAAGTTATAAACATAACTTAGTAAATGGATATACCCAAAAACAATTAATACTTATCAATACCTAATACATTACTAGCTCTAGCATCAACAAAATACTCATCACCAAAACAACTAGTTAAAAATACCCTCACTCCATCACTAATTAACATTATTAGTCTCATCATCATTATGCTCAACAAGATACTAACACACGATGATCTGTGAGATTCACATCAACTCTCAAACCCAAAATAAAACATCAGATGACAAGTGTTCAAGCAACATATGACATAAATGATATAACCAACAAATCTAATCCTTGTTGCAATAGTAACAACTTAACTCACTCTTTGATCTCAATAACATAAAAAAAAACTTTAGCACCACTGTGAAACAAGTAGTGAAACAAAGAATTTATAAGTAGGAATTGTTATCAACAATAAACAATCTCTATAAGCCTAGAGTCCCACCATGTTCAAATCTTTAGAAGTGTCACACATACGCTTGTAGTGTAGGAAGATGCAAGCAATATGAAAGCAAGTCCCATTACCAACTCCGACCTCTGGAGTTTTGATGTTTGGAATCGATTTGCAAGAGTCCCACCCGTGTTATAGTCTCAACATCCATATTTAAACAATGGACAATCTGGTTCAGTTCTTGTAACTAAAATGGGTAATATTAATGAACACTCAATGAAAAACTTTGTCACTCATTAACAATCATGACTCTACAACACTCTACCATACAATTCCCTTGGATACTTGAACTCTGCTTCAAGGAAGGATATATTATATAATCTATATATATAATCTATATATATATATATATATATATATATATATATATATTAAGTCAGGGGATAAGCTACTCATCCTCCAATGTTGACTAACCACACAAACATAGATTAGAGGTTACATTTAGTCCTACAATATTTTTCATAGAATTCTACCCTACAATACTCACTAGATAAGAACAAGCCTTTAAGAAAAAATATAAATGAGATTCCTAGCCAAATCTCATCACTTGTCACTCATATTGTAGTCAACATAAGTAATAATAGGTTCACACTTGATAAGTAAGCTCACAAAATGTTTAAGCTATATATGGTAGAGCTTTATACCATATTCCAGGCTTAGCCATTTACAAACATAACGATTAGGAAGTTTCACACACATTGTCACAAGTCATAAATAGTTCATTATGTGATCACACCCAACTGGTTGCTTCTATCTCAAGCACTAGATCAAAAAATGAGACACATTCTCACCAAAATATGCTTTGCACTTAAAATGCACTTCTTGATGACAAATTGTGACCCAAATCTCACTAGAATAGAATAGGAAGCATCGTAAAAATTAGTCATCATATTTCATCAACACTGACCTTGCTTCTACACTAAATGAGTCACCATCAAGTGTTATATCACACTCATTGCACTGAGCCATGCACTACACCAGATTAGACTGAGTGCATCAAATCAGAACATGTCCTTTCCCACCAGCAACAAACTTGATTGATTGTCACCTATTCTTGAATAGAGGATAAACACCATGCAATTACATCATAACTGATCTAGATTCACCAATTGCATTAGATTTGATGAGAACCACCACCATTAATCATGTGACCATACAAAATAAATTTTCCTTTCACACTTATACCAAAACATAAGAAATATATCACGTGATTGAACTTGAATTGAATTTGATTCAATGTCAAAATAAATAATCCCTCATCACTTCAAGACTACGCAACCACCATGCATGTGCCATAAAAAACAAGAAAAACCACAATGCAAATTGAACCATACCACAAACTTCAGATCATTTAATGTTAGGTCCCTATAATACTGGTGATTAGCCCATTAATATTGTATTTTTCTCCCTTATTAATATTATTATTCCCCTTTTGTCCCCATATTGTTATTACTGTGCCCCATAGAATGCCTCTATTGTTATTTTTGTGCCTTTATATTATTATTGTTAGGTCCGCTAGGTTATATTGTGACTCCGTAGACTCCTATATATAGAAAGGAGGTTTTGTCATTTGAATCATCAAAGAATCATTCATTTGTGTAATGTAAAGGAGGTTTCCCCCTCGAAGAGGCTAAATTCTAAGGCGTTGATCTATCTTTTCTATCTTTTTGTGAGTTGGTTTCATAACATTTAGTATCAGAGCTTTGGATTCTAGGGTTTCGCTGCTCCAAATAGGTCATCATGGCATTTTCGCTATAAATTTTTTTCTGCGATGTTTCAAAAGCAAAAAAAAGAACCATTTGAGATGAAATCACAAGGAACCTCGAGTCCAAATTTCAGAGCTTTTCGCACTAAATTTGCGGAGATATGATCTGAGGAAGTTGGTCTTTTTGCAGACTCTTGAATTACATTCCAAATAGGTCACCTGCGGAAAATTGTCATAACTTTCTCTCTTAGCATCGGATTGAAATCTCGTAAGAAGGTACAGAAAGAGAACAGACTGTACTTTCTTGTAGATATTTTTCAGAGCCAAAGGTCGAAACAGGGACACGTGGCACATCGTACAAGTTCACTCTACTGAACTAGTCTATAATCATGTCACTGTGGGAGATTTGGCATAAATCTTCCTTGGAGAATCCAATTTGGATCAGACTAGTGGCATTAGAAAGAGGACATAGAGGGCTACTATAGATCACAATTTCATAACTGGATAATCTAAAATTACAGAGATAAATAAGAGGAAATATTGAGCTCCTACAAAGTGAAAAAAGGTGTGTAAATTTTTTTAAATTTTTGCTTAAGCTTGGTTTGAAAAATTATTTTGAAGGAATTCAAAGGGCATAGTAGAGAATTATTATCGGTAACTGATGCCCCAAGGAAATAAAATGCAAACACCTAGTAAGAAACCTGAAAGCTCTAGCATGAATTATGAAGAAGAGGAAGAAATGCAACATGATATATCAAAATTAAGGACCAAGTGCAACAAATGTCACTCGCACAAAAAGTAATAGAATCTAAGATGGATGGTTTAAAGAAAGATGTAGAAGCTAAGATGAATGATGTGGAAGCTAAGATGGACGATTTGAAGATATATTTGAAGACATATTTGAAGATAGGCATGGCAGATTTGAAAACATATTTGAAGACAGGCATGACAGATTTGAAGACAGATTTGACAAACTTTCTACAAGAAATACTTACTAATGGTGAAAGGGTAGTAAAGGAAACTCATGGTGCGAACAAAATAAATGTTAATCATGATTTCATAGACTCTAATGTTGGATCGACCCACCATATTCAAAAAATAGATATGAGGAAGTTTGATGGCAAGGATCCCGCAACATGGATATTACAGATGGAGCAATTTTTCGATCTCAATAATGTGAAAAACACACAAAAGGTATGTATTGCAACTTTATATTTGGAACCAAACCTGTCTATATGGTATCACTGGCTTTGATCTCATAAAAAAATAATCACTTGGGAAATTTTTACGGAAGAATTGATAGCACATTATGAGGATACAAAAAGCAACACTTTTTTTAGCCAATTGGTAAGTCTCAAACAAAAGGGTTCAATAATGGAGCACATTGAGGAGTTCCAAAAATTGTACATAAGGGTAAAAAATATTCCAGAGGAGCATAGGATTGATGTGTTCATAGGGACTTTAACGGATAATATCCAACATGATGTTTGCCTTTGGGAACCTGATTCATTAGAGAAGGCATTTAGGTTAGCAGGAAAAATGGAAAGAAAAATTATGGCAACCAGGAAGCATACCACTCACAACTATAAAGATGGAAGTGTTGTTGCCCCTAGTCTTCCATAACCTCTAAGGTTGACACCACAACAATAGGAAGAAAAAAGAACAAAAGGGCTTTGTTACAGCTGTGATAGCAAATACACTAAAGGTCATAAGTGTGCTGAGAAGAAATTATTCTACATAGATTGTGAAGAGGAAGAAGAAAAGGAGAAAGAAAGGTCAAAAGAAGAGGATATACTCCAGGAACAAAGCCTAGATAAAGAAGAAATGAATCCGACCATATCTTGTAATGCATTGGCGGGAATTACCACTCCTCAAATCATCAAGATAGAAGGACAAATCAAGAAGAAAAGGGTAATAGTGTTGATTGATTCAGGGAGTACCCACAATTTTATTCATTGTAAGGTAGCAAGAGAATTGAGTTGCTTCTTATATCCAGCACCAGAGTGTCAAGTGATGGTTGCAAATGGAGGAACAATAAATTGCTCGAGAAAGTGACATAATATCAAGCTATCCATGGGAGAATATGTATTGACTAGCCCAATGCTTTCCATTCCAATGGGAGGTGCTGATGTTGTACCGGCCTCTTCGAGGGGGCAACCTCCTTTACATTATATAAATGAACAATTCTTCGATGATTCAAATTACAAAACCTTCTTTCTATATATAGGAGTCTAAGGAGTCACAATATAACCTAGCCGACCTAACAATAATAATATAAAGCCACAAAAATAACAATAGAGGGATTCTACGGGGCACAGTAATAACAATATGGGGATAATAGGGGCACAAAAATATTAATAAGGGGTACAACTACAATAGTAATGGGGTAATCACCAGTATTATAGGGACCCAACATGATCTTATGCACGATTGTAGGTGGTTTCCATTTGACGTTTGGTTTCCCTATATGGGATCCTGACCCCCAGAGGTCTGCATTGGCACATGTAGGGTGCACATAGAGATCCATGGGCCTCCACATCAGTGAACAACATTCCACAGATCTTCATGGATATTCAAAGACTACTAGCGATCCACTTTTGGGATGATGGTGATATGCTTGGTGCACTATGCCCAGCAGGCCCCCATAGGAGCCTCACACTCTTGGAAAGTGTCCTAGAACTTGTACACTGTCATGGAACATTCATTCCACTACTTGGACCATTATAGAGGATCTACAGGAACTTTTGATTCATATGGATATCCATGGGGTCATTGATGTGCCCTTAGACGCATTGGGAGCACCATCGTTATACTACTTGGAGAACAAGGGTCCACCCCTTTGCCCATCATGTTCTGAGAAATTTATTCTTCAATATGGCACTTCATGATATTATTGATCCTTTGGAGGTTCCTATGACATGCACATATTATTATTTAGCCCCTTATGAGGTTTATTTTTACATTTGTGAGTTAGTTTGGTGGGCTTGTCACCAATAGGGGTTATTATTTGCACATTATTTTATCATTGGGGATTAATGTAGGCCCATAGGCTGATTATAACTCCTTAGGAGGCTATCTATTGATGTTAGATACATTCGTCTGTATCATCACTTGACTTGGGATCTCTCTAATCATATAGAACTTCACATTTTTCCTTGGAGGATATTTTTTAGAGATGGATAAATGTTGACATACGAATTTGGGATATTTATCTTGTCTTGGAGCTTTGTCTTGTAAATGAAGTGCCAGTTGGATAATCTCTATAACATTGTAAGTAAATTTTGACGTTGTTATTCTTGTTATTGCATACTAGTAAAATTAGGGCTAGTTGTTGGATTATTGAAATGTGGAATTGAGCATGTTTTAGCTATTTAAATGTATGGGATAATTTTATATGAATGAAATGTCGTAGAGATTATTTACCTCAAGAATCTTGCATCATTTTCTTTAAAGTGTAAATGCTTGAAGGTCACTTTTCTTTTATTTCTCTCAACACTAGACAAAGTTGATTTTCCAGGTCTCCTTGATCAAGAAACCAAGTTCTTACTCATCACCATCCTTGACTCCATATCCCTAAGTGAATTAAGCATTGGTCCCTAAAAAGGGTGATCATTTTAACCTTTCTTTTACCAATTTTACCTTTTTCCCTAAGTCTAGCCCCATTAGGTAACCTAAGGAATAAATTTCCTGGGAATTGACCCAAGGAAAAAAATTGATCTCCTTTAGGCTACTTCATCAGTGGGTCCCCTCTATCTCCTCCAAATTTCATGCAATTCTGACAGTGGAATCTCTAGGAATCCCAAGCCCTGACTCAAGGACCCATTTTTTCCTAGGAATCCCCAAGGCTATACCTCAATAGGATTAATCCAACCTTTTGAAGTAAGTTTTCTTGTTTGGTCCTTTCCCCTCACCTTGTCTAGGATAGGAACATCATTTGCTGCTACATTCTACCCCCAAACCTGGGTCGGGTCCACTTGGACCCCATGTGGTCCCACTTCTCAATAAAAACTATTTGTCAAAGACCATTTTGGAATCCAAGTTTTCAAAGATTATAGGGATTGAGCAACTCATTTATAATAATATCCTTTCTCCCTCAACCCTCCAATGCTCACTCCTTACCCTTGGTGGACTAAGTCCCTTGCTTAAAGAGTAAGCAAGTTTCATTCATCACTCCACCCTTGGGAAAGGGTTTCCAGGGTAACTTCACACTTATCCATTGACATCTACTTTATAAAATGATCCCTACACTACTCGGGCTCCTCCCATCGGTGAAAGTCTGTAAAGAGAAGGGAGACTTAGTTGTGGTGATAGTGGGCTAAGTCTCCACCGTTTCCCTTGACCTAGCAGTTGCCCTCTTAGGAACCCATTTTAGGTCCCCTGCTGGTTTGAGTGGTAACAGGGACTAGTAGTCCCGAGATGGGATGTACGATAAAGCCTAGAGAGTGGGTCTCAATGTCGGGCCTAGTGATTCCTGGATCAAACTGTGGATTATTGCAAAGCCTGAGAGAATAGGAGGCACTAAAATTCCTCACTGTGTTGGTAGAGATATACGGTAACATCCATTATTGTTTGGTTATTTTCGGTTGGCTATGAGTCCCAAATTCATGCTTGGAATATGGCACGGAGGTGATTGGATGAAGAGAGACTTGGATCAACCAATCTATAGTCGGCTGGAACATGGTAGTCCCATCTCTGGTTGGCTTTTGCATTCATTAATTAAAAATTCATTTCCTTGGTTTCCATGTGTAAATGTATTGGTTTATATGTGGATTTTATGCTTGATATATTTATGGTATTTATGTTGTTACTATGTTTTATGAAAACAACTATGTATGGATCTCAGTATTTTTTTACTTGTAAATGAATTATGGACAATGTATTTATGACCTAATAGATGATAATGCAGTGAAATGCATGAGGGAACAATGATTCTTAGCGATTCTAAGATAAGTATGAGATCACTATGCTTAATTATGTTGTTTACAGTTGTATATTACATGTTTGTGATATGTTTGACGAAATGCCTATCATGGCTAGTAGGGGTCTGGTTAAGGGTTTGTTTAACTAATTGCTTCTACTTCATTGTTTCCCTGTTATTTTACTGATCTTAAGATACCATTCCATTCTAGTCAGTGACCTGGGATCTCAGCCAAAAAGTGTCTCAAATCCCAGGGACATTGGCACAAAACTAGAAAAATTGATCCCTAGACCCTAGCATGTAGGCCTTTGAGAGCGTCCATAGGTCCTTGGACGCTAGAATGCCCATAGCATGAGAGCGTCCAAAGGGAAAGCAATCAGAATTTTTAGTGGGACCTAGGGGAAAGCTACCTGAAGTGTTGGCATGGTTTTGAGGAGTCCTGTAGATGATGTGGAAGGTGTGTTTGTTTTCTCTTGTCAATTCCATTTCCTTAAGGTCAAGTGGGAGGTCGAATCCAACCATAGTAGCCTCTTGTCGCATGTTTACCCCTGTTGGCTAATTACTTGGATAGATGTGGGAGGAGGGTGTTATAGAGTGGTATCAGAGCATGGTTCACATCTTTGACTGGATGGATTATGTGTTGTTCACGCATGCATGTTAGTTGCATGTGTGTCTCTTACACTTGCATTCCATGTGCTTGTTGCATTGCATAATGTTGATCATGGTTGTAGTAAAGTTGTCATGAGGAACTTGATGTTGTTATTATGGAGTGCATTTTCATGAGTGTATGACTGGTCATATGTTGTTATATGTCTCTTACATGTTGTTATATGTCGCTTACATGTTTTTATATGTCACTTGGTTACATCCTTGTATGTTAAGTTGCATTCTCGTATGTTTGGTTACATGTATCAGTCTTGTAGGTTTGATTACAAGTATTATTCGCTTATGCTTGATTACATGCGTTTATGAGTATGTGTTGTTGATTATGCATTTCTTATGCATGTTGATGATTGCATATGGAAATGTGGACAATCAAGTAATGGTCATTGTCACGCATGAGGTCATATCATGCACTATTGATATAATCTTGCATTGATAACTGGACTCTAACTAGAATGATGTTTATTTGTTAATGCATTTATTTGTATATGTATATATGATGTTATGATTATGTTATACATGTATCACACAGATTTGGATGATCTAGCAGACGAGGTAACCTCCCCAAATTATACTAAGGTACGTTGGTTTGTTATGAATTGGTTTATTTGGCATATTATGCTTTACAGGAAAGAAGGTCAAAATGAATAGCAAGATGGTACAATACAAGGACTCTCCTTATGAATCAGATGAGTAGTGTGGTGGGCACTCTTCAGATTTGATAGATGCATTGAGAAGCTTGAAGGAAGAAATAAGGAGTTGTAACGAAGATAATGAGAGAATCATACATACAAAATAGAAACAAGCATAGTTTAATGCAATACTTCTTCAGAGTTTTTCATAATTGCAGCGAAAAGGGTCACTTCATATCGGTCATGGACATGAGGATAGAACTAATAGGGCATATGGCATTAGGTATCTTGGTAGATATAGGTCATATAGAGCTGACATGGTGAGAGATGGTAGGTTTTTGGACACTCTGGATAGGAGGAGTGATGAGTACATGTACTATTCAAGTTCTGGTTCTGACATACATCATGATCGTCATCATTATCATCCTTACAGGAGGAGTGATAGGGGATACTTTCCAGATGAATTTAATAAATAAAAGGCACCTAATTTTTATGGAGATGTGAAGAAGTTGAAAGATGAAGAGGCTTGGATACTTGGGATGAAAAAATTCTTTGAGTTGCATGAGTACACAAATAACCTGAAGGCAGAAATAACTATCTTCAGCTTGAAAGGCAAAGCAGAAATTTGGTGGGAAGATGTTAAGCAAATCAAAGACATTAGGAAAGATGACTTGATCCGGCGAGAGTTCAATAGGCTTTTCAAGAAGTACTTATTAGAAAGGTACTATGACATCAAGGCCAAAGAATTATATGACCTAGGGATGGGGTAATTGACATATGAAGAGTACAAAACCAAGTTTCTGGAGCTATTGAGGTATGTACTGTATCTTTACAGATGAGAAGGCTAAAGTTCAATGATTTGTGAGTGGTTTTCCATTAGCATTTAGAGATCAGATTGAGTATGATGAGCCTTGGTCACTTGAGGAAGTCATTGGGAAATTGTTATGAACAATCAAAGCATAAGAATGAATCTCAGCAAGGATGGAAAAGGAAAGACAAAAGTAAAGGTAAATGACAGCCTAAGAGAGAAAGGCGTAAGAATGCAGATGGAAAAGAAAATATGTTACCACAAATTAAGTTTAATGTAGCTAGACAGGGACATGGGTCACAACAACAACATAGGGGTGAGGATACTGGTCAGTTGGAGTGTTGGACATGTGGTGAGGAACACCTTAGGAGATATTTTTTGCAGAATTAGGGTTGTAGGCCTAAGATATATAGTGCACATGAGGTGCAAACTATTGGGGATGTGGGAGCAAAGTATTCCTCATATTTATGCAGCCGTGGACAATAGGTAGGCAGAGCACCAAGCATATATCATTGAAATGTACAGTAATATTTGTGATCAAGTTATTTCTATTTGGATTGAGCTTAAATATAATTATAGCTATGTTAGTCCTAATTTGGTGGATAAACGTGGTTTGAGTAAGGAATTGCATGGAGATTCTTGGTTAGTGCAGTTGGATATAGGTAGAAAGAAGTCTGTTCAGTATTGGTAAGAGATTGTGCATTTGATTGAAATGGTATGCCTACTGCAACACATCTAAATGTATTACCGTTGGGATCATACATTGTGTTGTTTGGCATGGATTGGTTGTATCTTTATAGAATCAAGGTAGACTGTTATGACAAAGCCATTGAGTGTGTTGATGACAATGGGGAACCAAAATTCTTCCAAGGTAAGAAGAAAGCCACATCAGTTAGGATGATGACATTTATGCAGGCAAAGTGTAGTCACAGGAAAGGGTGTATGTTATTTACTGTGCACATTTATAGTGATAAGGATAAGGAGGTTGAGGATGCCGATGTGTTGAGTAGGTACCCGGTTTTGCAGCCATTTCAAGATGTATTTGTTGAGGACATTACAGAGTTGCCACCTCACAGGGAGGTAGAATTTTCTATTGAGTTAGCGCCAGGAGCATATCTAACATCAAAAGAACCTTAAAAGATGAACACACCTGCATTGATTGAGTTAAAGTTGCTGTTGAAGGAAATGTTGGAAAAGGGATGCATTAGGCCAAGTGTATCACCTTGGGGCGTGTCAGTAACGTTTGTGAATAAGAAACATGGAAATCTCAGATTATGCATTGAATACAGGCAGTTGAACAAAGTGACCATCAAGAATAGGTGCCTTTTACCAAGTATTGATGACTTGTTCGATCAGCTGAAGGGAGAAACAATGTTCTTGAAGATTGATTTGAGATCTGGATACCATCAATTATGCATCAAAGAGGACGACATTTACAAGACATCTTTCTGGACTAGGTATGGGCATTATGACTTTATTTTAGTTCCATTTGGTTTGAATAATGCTCCAGCTACATTTATGTGCTTAATGAATAGTTTGTTGCGTCCGTATTTGGATAAGCTTGTTATTGTGTTCATTGATGACATATTGGTATATTATAAAAGTGGGGAAGAGCATGCTGAGCATTTAGAATCAGTGTTGAGGTTGTTGATGGAGCATTACTCGTATGCTAAGTTCAGTAAGTGTAGTTTCTTTCAGACTGAGGGACACTACTTGGGACATGTTGTCTCCAAGGAGGGCATTGCAGTAGATCCAAAGAAGATAAAGGTCATCATGGAGTGGGTAGCTCCTAAGAGTGTGGATGAGATGAGATCTTTCATGGGGATGATAGGATATTATAGGAGGTTCATTAGGAACTTCTTGTAGATTGCTTATTCTATCACATCATTGTAGAGGAAAGGTAAGAATTTTGAATGAACAGATAAGTGTGTGGCTAGTTTTGAGAAGCTTAGGCAGTTGTTGACACATGCATGAGTGTTATAGATTGCAAACTGAGACAAAGAGTTTGTAGTATGTGCAGATGCTTGCAAGAGAGGACTTGCTGGAGTCCGTACACAAGATGGGTAGGTGGTATGCTATGAGTCACAGAAACTAAACGAGCATGAGTAGAACTACCCAACACATGATCTTGAGTTAGCAATGATCATACATGCATTGAGGATGTGAAGGCACTGGCTTCTTGGAAGGAGATTTCTACTGATGAGTGGTCATATTGGGTTGATGTATTTGTTTGACCAAGCGAATCTGAATTCTAGGTAGGCTAGATGGTTGGCTACGATTAGTGAGTTTGATTTTGAGATCAGGTACATCAATGGTAAATAGAACAGGGTGGCAGATGCGCTCATTAGTCAGGTATAGGTAAATCATTTGGTATCTATGAGCTCCTATATGACAAACTTATAGGATAAGATATTGCAGGCAAGTCAACAGGATGTTAGGTATATGGAGATTGTGCACAGTTTGTAGCAAAGTACAGGTATAGGTACATGTGGTGGTATAGGTATAGGTGATAGTACATGTACAGGTATAGGTGGAGGTACAAGTACATGCAGAGGTGCACGTACAAGTGTAGCTGCACAGGTTGTATATTATTGTCTTACAGCGGATGGATTGGTTAGATTCAGAGAGAGGATATATGTGCCAGATAGTAGTAAGCTCAAGAAGGTTATATTAAGAGAGTTTCCTACAAAACCTTTCTCAAGTCACCCAAGTTATTAGAAGACATTGAATGTAGTGAAGAAATTTTATTATTGGACGAACCTGAAGAGGGATGTAGCAGAGTTTGTGGCTATGTGTTTTTATTGTCAGCGTGTGTAGGCAAAGTGTAAACATCTAGGTGGATTGCTACAACTGATTGCGATTCCAGAGTGGAAATGGCAAGCCATTTCCATGGAATTCATCATAGATTTGCCAAGTACAATGAGACATCATGATTCCATCATGGTTGTTGTGGATAGGTTGACAAAGGTTTCACACTTCATTCCAGGAAGTCTACATTCTCAACTAGTGATGTGGCATAGGTATTCATTAGAGATGCGGTCATATTACATGGTGTTCCAAAGAAGATTGTGTCAAACATGGATGCAAAGTTCACTTCCAAGTTTTGCAAGGAATTGTTTACAGATTTGGACATAGAGTTGGCCTTCAGTACAACTTATCATCTGCAGATAGATGGACAGAGAAAGAGGGTCAATAGGATATTGGAAGACATGTTGAGTATGTATGTGATGCATCGACAACAGAGGTGGGAGGAGTATCGCCCCTTGGTTGAGTTTTCATACAACAAAGGTTATCACGAGTCATTGAGGATGACTCCTTTTGAGGCATTGTATGGGAAGAGTTGCAATACTCCTATAAATTTGAGTGATTTGGTTAACAAGGTGTTGAATGGACCACACATGTTGGTAAACATGGAAAAAGAAATGTAGGTGATCAATAAGAATATAAAGGCAACACACGATAGTAGGAGATCTATGCAGATCAGAACATGTCATTCAAGGAGTTCCAAGTTGGGGAATAGGTGTACTTTCGCATCAAACCGAAGAAGAGCTCCTTATGGATTGGATCATGTGCCAAGTTGGCACCATAGTTTTGTGGACCCTTCAGTATCATTGAGAGGATTGGGCTAGTAGCCTATCGACTTGCACTACCTCTAAAAGTGAAAGTACATGATGTTTTCCATGTATCATTTCTTAATAAGTATGTTAAGGATGTAAATCATGTGATTGACTGATCTGTATTGCAGGTGGAACCAGATGGAGAATTCGAGGTTGCATGTGAGGAGAAAATTGAAGGAAAATAATGGAAAATGAAGAAAAGCGAGGCCTCATTCATAAAAAGGCTTTTGAGGATCAGTTGGTAACCTTTTTTTAGTTTACTTTTGGAGCTCTCTCATTATTTTATCTCTCTCTCTCTCACTCTTGGACACAAAGTTTTATTGGAGCACTCTGGCATTTGAATAAGAAAGGAAAAGAAGGAAAGACGAAGAAAATATCAAGCAGGAGAAGGCAGGATCAAGGAGCTACAACATGATTCATTACATGTGTATTTTATTTGCTAGATTTGTGTTGGCTTGAGGGGGCCTAACCCAAGTTCAAAGTTATTCGCGCCAACCAACAAAATCATAACTGCTGGCCCTTTCGGAAACAACATGCGTAGCGCAGATTGCAGTCTCACCGAAGCAGTATTGGGGGATGCTAGAACCAGGTTTTTGCATCCAAAGTCTTGTGTGATGGTTTCCTAATACCCTAGCAGTTTAGATATACCTTCACGCAAATCTAACCTTTCAGAGTGATCAACTACTGGAAATATATTCTAACAGCTTTGAATTCTTCGCGAAGGTCTTAGATTGTTATTATCATGCATAAAAGATACAAATCCACTACTTTTGTGCAATAAACAAGCATTAATTCACATAATCCATAACAATTTGTGGAGATATACAAACGTAACTGAAACAATAAACAAGGCACAAATGCACAGATTTGGCTCAAAAAATTGTCTTCATGAAGATGTAAACGTTCATATACAGACTTCTTATCCATGCGCACCCAGTTGCAGGGGCTTGCGCACTCAACTATGGACTTTCCAAGGTCTCAGTGCACTCAGCTGTAGGAGTCTTATGCTTCCACCTAAGTACAAGAAACAAACCTTTCCTGCCTTAACGCCTTGCCCATACAATGATTCTCTACCAAAAGTTATCTTTTTAGACTCACTATGACTTAACTATATATATACTTTTCATTGTAATACCATGGCCTGCAAACCATGGGTGGGTCTCAAAATAGCTCTATCACCTACCCAACTAAGGGACTAAAGCCCCTTTGACTCTACTTAGCTTTGCGCTCCGCTTTCCTCATTTCATGGAGACTTATTTTTGCTACAAAAAGATGTTATAAAAAATGACTCAACTGACAAAATTGACCCTAGGGACCCCATCTCAACAATTTGGCATGCATGGTGTTGCATGTGGTTGTTTTCCAGCATGGCATAGGTTTTTCTATGTGTGATAGTGTTCTTTAGTCTAACCTTTCCATTTCTTGATAGGCTTGATGAGATGGGTTATTATACTTCAGTTGAATTGGATTGCCAGATGGATTTGAAGTTTAGTGGGGTGGATCTCCGAAATGACAAACCCATGGCCTAGTGGTCCTTGAACCGGACAATGGATCATGGTAAAGCCACTAGCCTAGTAACCCATGAGCCAGACTGTGGGTTGTGGTAAAGCCAAGATTGTGTGCCTTGGTGGGCCTAGGAATCGTTGACGGTGAATGGAGGGATATGCGGTAGATCCAAGAGGTGGATTTCTCTCCATTGGGCCTAGTAGTCTTGGGATGGGATGTATAGTAAATCCTTCAGAGTGGGTCTTGGTGTGGGGCCTAGTGATCCCTGGATTCGACTATGGATTATGGTAAATCCTGAGAGACTAGGAAGCATTGAAATTACTCACAGTGTAGGTGGAGAGCTCCAGTAGCATCCATGCTTGTTTGGTTCTTTTTGGTTGGTTATGAGTTCCACATTCATGCTTGGAATATGGCATGGAGGTGATTGTCTAAAGAGAGAATTGGCTCAGCCAATCTATTGTCAGGTGGAACGTGGTAGTCCGATCTCTGGTTGGTTTTTGCATTCATTCCCTTGGTTTTCATGTGTAAATGTACTGGCCTATATGTGGATTTTATGGCTGATATATTTATGGTATTTCTGTTGTTATTATGTTGGTTATATGTATGTTTTATGACAACATCTGTGTATGGCTCTTAGTATATTTTTACTTGTAAATGAATGGGAAATGTATTTATGACCTAATAGATGATAATGCAACAAAATAAATGAGGGAACAATGGTTCTTAGTGATTCTCAGATAAGTATGAGATCCCTATGCTTGATTATGTTGTTTACACCTATAAATTACATGTTTGTGATATGTTTGGAAAAATGTTTGTCATGGCTAGTAGGTGTCTGGTTAAGGGTTTGTTTAACTAATTGCTTCTACTTCATTGTTTCCCTATTATTTTATTGCTCCTAAGATATCATTCCATTCTAGGTAGTGACCTGGGCTCTAGGTCAGACAAAGTGGCTCAAATCATGATGACGCTTGTGCAGAACTGGAGAAATTGGTCCATGAACACTGGCATACAGGCCTATGAGAGCGTCTAGAGGTCCCTTGACATTAGAATTCCCATATAATGAGAGTGTTTAGAGGTAACATGATTAGAAGTTTTAGTGGGACCCAGCGACAAGCTACCTGAAGTGTTGGCATGGTTCTCAGAGGTCTTGTAGTTGATGTGGAAGGTATGTTTGTTTTGTTTCTGTCAATTCCATTTTGTTAAGGTCACATATGAGGTCAAATCTAGCCATAGTAGCCTCTTTTTGCATGTTTACCCTATTTGACCGGTTACTTGGGTAGATGTGGGAGGAGGGCGTTACAGTTTAGAAAGAATACTTCTTGAGCATTGTAATTTCGAAGACTTTTTACTAGTGAATGAATGGAATAACAAGTGATTTGCGGGGATTCTATTGTTAGAATTTTGGTGGCTTGTGCTCCTTTGACTTGTGAGTTATCTTATGTGATTTCAGTCCCTTTAATGTACTTCTTTATTCCTTGAAAAGCTTAATGATTAATTCAGAATTCATCTTTAATGGATGCTTTGCTTTCAGCTAAAGAAACACTTTAGAATTGATCCATGATTTGATGCTCTAATGTGTTAGTTTTCTACCCTTTCTACTTTCACCTCCCTTGGCAATTTTATCTAAACCCACCACCAAAGTTTCATACCTTGCCCCTGTGAAGAAAGCTTCTCTTTCCCATCATCTCACTAGGAAAAACATGATTTGAGATGATCCGTGCCCAATGGATCTACCCATTTTCTCATCAACAGACCATTGAAAATCAAATTTTGTTGAGATTATTACCTAGCCTAATATCCTATTTGTTAAGTGATCTAAGTGAGAAAGCCCTCTCCAGGTCAGAAAGGCTAGATTTTGAACCAGAAGTGGTTTGTGGTTACCTTTGGGATTCCTTTTTCAGCCTAGGGAATCATAGAGTGCTAACACATGTGACACAAATCGGGTACATATATAGGAAACTTTTGACTCTTATCATCAAATTATACATTATTTATATTAATAATTTCATGATAACATGCATACACAACTCAACTAAATAGATGAGATTCTAAGGTAATTTGAGGGCACAGTTGACCAGTTAGAGCATCCTCCTCTGGTGAATGTTTCCATGGCTTAGTATCCTCCACCTACACCTCCACCTCATAACACTCATGGGGAGGAGAGTCACTATGTAAAACCACATGGACCAACAATTGAGGTAATATTTTTTATTACTAAGATTTCAACATTTTCTTTTTTTTAATTACATGTATGCATGCTAATTGGTTTGTAGTTTAGTTATAATTTTTCTTTTCCATTGTGTACACATGCCCATATGCAAAGTGGTGTTAATTTCGTAGTTATGTGGATGCATGAGTGGGATGATGGGTATGGAGGAATTGAGCCACAGATAGGGGAGAGACAAACCTAGATTGATCAGACCTCTGTCCCACCTAACTTCCATTTGCAATCGACTGAGCCACATGTAGGGGAAAAATTAAAGGCACAATTCAAAATCATTTATTTCTATATTTTTTAGTTTGTAGAAATAATGTTGTAATTAACTTTTATTTGAATGTGTTATATTGTAGTACCAGATTATGGATGCTTACCCTGTGTAGTGGAATACACATAAGAGTTTTAGAAGTGATACATTTTAGTGTGCATCATAGATAATTTGAATATTTTCAAGCTCATTTCACACGGCACATTCACATGTGATGCAAACATTGTATATTTTCATACATTGATAGTTTATGGATGCATGAACATTATTTCAGTTTATGAATGCTTATTATCTTAGTTCATGGATGTTCATGTACAATGTAATTTGTATATATTTTCAAATATTCAAAATTTCAGTTTATTGATGTTTATTAATCTTATTTCTGTATTTTCATTAAATTTTAGTTTATGGATTTGATTATTATTTTGCTAGCTTAAATTTTTTTTTCTGTAGTATAACTTTTATTAAAAAGATAACAATTTTGATTTCTCACATAATAAACTAAGAAAATAAGTACAATCTTAGACTATGATGCAAGTCACTTTGATACTTAAAATGAACTAAAATATATGACATGGTTCAATTAGAAAACAAAAAAAGGATTGAAATAAGTTTTAAATTCAATTTTAAAAGATGTCTTGAACCAGTAAACAACAAATAAGTCTTATTAAATTTTATTTCTTTTGAGGTCATCTACAAGAGCTTAATCATAACATGATATCAATCATGTGTATTGGAATTTAATATAAAGAAAAAAATGATATGTTTTTAGATAATTTTATATACTTTTATTAACTTTCCTAATTTTGTTTTGCTATCCAAATATTTCAATCAAATCCTTATCTTAAAACCTTCAATTAAGAACATTCAAGAAGTAAAATTTTATAAAATAACAATTTTGATTTCTAGTTTCATAGACTAAGGAAATAAGTAATTGATCTTACTCCAATGCAAGTCACTTTGATACTGAAACTGAACTAAAATGTGACCATGTACATCAATTTAATATTGAACTTGAAAAAAATGTCTTTTAGTAATGTATGTTAAATTACAATGATTTTAAAAGATGTCAAGATATAAAGTACAAATAAGTTTTGTTCAATTTTATTTCTTTTGAGGTTATCTCAAAGAGCTTAATAGTCATAACGTTTATATATATATATATATATATATATAATAGATATATATATATATATATCACTTTTTACAATCCAATATGAAGCATGTGTGTAAATGTTTCCATGTTTTATATCACACTGACACATAGAATTTACTACTAACATAAAAATATTTCAATGTTGTTCATAACCTAGATAGTTGAATTTCCATTTTAAGTAAAATAATATTATATCAACTTGGTTGTTAGATACTAAAATAGATTTTCTAGAAACCAAATGTAAGACATGTATATAGGTCTATAAGATTTCTTCCATGCTCAACATGAATACTATACATGGCACTTAAAAAAATTAATTAAATATAAATATAAATCTATTGTTTCTAAATTTTAATTAAATTTTAGATCTATCGGGTTCACATAAGGATCCTATCCCTAAAAATAAATCCTCATTGAAAGTTGAAAAAATTTAGAAACTTAAGCACCTCAATGAAACTAAATATTATATAACATATATGGACACCATTATGAATCCATCCTAAACAAGAGGGAAACATTTCTCTATTAAAAATCACAAAATTACAAGAGTATTCAACTATCACATTTATAAATTATAAAATTCATATGTTGATCTCTTATATTGGATTTAATTAAACTTGATTGTTACAGACTCAACTTTAGAGAGTGCCATTTGCATCATCTACTCATCTTACCAATGGCTCATAGGAATGTAAGTCTCCATAATATGTTCATGGGTTGATCTATCATCTTCTATATCCTTGGTTCACCTTTCTTTGTTTTGATTTTTATGAGATTGATACGAGTTTCTATGACTATATGACTTTATTGGAAAGATATATATACGAGCATAAAATCTATATAAATGATGTGATTACACTATTTTTAAACCTTTCCAAAAAAATGGCCCATCAGAGCCATGTCACCAATTTGTTATGTGAATTTTCCATCTTCATACAGTCTCACCAACCTATTTTTCACCTGTGTGCATTGCATCAAATAGTAGGCCACGTTCTCCTTCTTTCCCAAGAGGAAAATGATAGTAAAAACATCTCCTACAATAAAAATACAAAATATGTATTAGTTAAATACGTTCAAGCTTTCAATTTATAGATGAAATCATTAATGATAGACATAACACATACATTCCCCTTACAATATTAGAGACTCAATCACAAACAAGTGAAAAGGTGGCCTCTTCATTATGCATCTCTTGCCACCTTAGAATTGGATGAGGTCCTTTTGGATTAAGAGGGACATATTTCCGTCCTTTCATGTACTCATGTTTTTCATAGTGATTAAGTCTACATCCATCAACACCAATGCAAAACTCACAAAAACATGCAAGTTTTCTTCTCTCAATGGCAAATATTTCCCCCATGTCTTTACTCCATACTTCAGTGTAATTCCCTTATTTCTTATACAATAATACAATACTAAGGAATGGATTTATTCACATTGCCAATTTCAACATTCCAAAAGAACCTATGCATAGGCCTAATAGATTCATGGCCT
Source organism: Pinus taeda (assembly GCA_000404065.3). NCBI lineage: Eukaryota > Viridiplantae > Streptophyta > Pinopsida > Pinales > Pinaceae > Pinus > Pinus taeda. Next base: position 63,857 of record APFE031467088.1, read on the forward strand.
TCATGTCCTAAATAGAATCTACACTAGTTGACCACCTTTAGTGATGATTTGAGTCGATCTGCATCATGACTCATTTGGTAACTCCTAAGTGCTCACTTAGCACAAGCACCTTCACCATCATGCTCACCCTTTCCATGTCCTGTTTCAAAACAACTCCAAGTTTGTTTAGGTTTTGTCTTCCTGTGTAGTTGGCTCAACCAATAAAAACTGTGTGTTGACTTGAACTGCCCTACATAATCATCTGACCATATCCAATACTTTCTAAATGATATATCATTTTTTTGAATGATTCATAAATCAAGTCAAAGCAATGTTGTAGGAACAATGTTTCATGCTCACAATCATCATTGATGTAAAAGTGATACTCCTTAATCACATCACATTAATTGTCAGTGTTATCCCTACCATCAAGATTTAATTGTGCATGTCTGTATAGAACATGCACAAACATGGACACTTGTTCTGAGTGATAGTAATCACTCTGGATCTTTGTCTGAGGATAAAATGTGTAATTCTTAGCAAAGTATACCACTAATAAGATTGTTCCTAGTTGGAATACTTCACGAGATTCCTTAAATTCAAAAGCTTGCCACTTGGACCTGTGCGAGTGTTTGATATATTTATAGATCTAGTTTTGAAACACCCCCATGAGTTGTGAAATGGCAATCTCATCCTCAACCTAGTTGATCATCCTAGGCACTAGAGTTGAAGAAGATGGTTGATTTTCCATGACATACTCATATCACTTCCATGTGACGGTGACATCTGACATCCCAAACATTTGGGATTAATAAGAAAATTCTTATGGAACAATACCAAATCATCACATTTAGTGCATATTCTCCCACCTATATATTTTTTCTTATAAAACAATTCTTCTGGCTCTAATATGCATAATATTGATGAAACCAAATTGTATATTCTAGGAGGAGGAGGGTCACCGTGATAGTTATTCTTGTAAAATTCCTGGAAAGTGTCACAATGAAGATAAAATTCAACCTGATATATGAGAAACACATGTTACTAATTGTATTAGGCCTAATAAACCATGGTTTAAATTTATAAAACATCCTTATGGATATCTTCACATCATGATTGCTTTCCTAGAATTTCTTGATTAATGCAACTTTTGTCATATTTACAATGTGCTTAGCGTGATCCTGTTAGGTCCCTATATTACTAGCGATTACCCTTACTTTTGTCATTGTAGCCCTTATTGTTATTATTGTGCCCCTATTGTCCCCATATTGTTATTAGTGTGCCCCATAGAAACCCACTATTTTTATTGTTGTCCCCTTATGTTATTATTGTTATGTCGACTTTGATTATATTGTGACCCCTTAGACTCCTATATATAGAAAGGAGGTTTAGTCATTTGAATCATCCAAGAATTGTTCATTTGTGTAATTTAAAGGAGGTTTCCCCCTCAAAGAGGCTGATTTTAATGGCATTCATCTATCTTTTCTTCTATGTTGTGAGCTGGTTGCTTAAAATTTGGTATCAGAGCTTTGGATTCTAGGGTTTCGCTGCTCCAAACAAGTCATTGTGGAATTTTTTCTATAATTTTTTTTTGCGATGTTTCAGAAGCTAAAACAAAACACCCATTTGAGCCGAACGCGCTCTAGACCTTGGGTCTGAATTTTAGATATTTTATCGCTATATTTTCAGAGATATGATCCAGGGAAGTTACGGTTTTGGCAGGATCCCTAATTATATCTCAAATGGTGACCTAGGGAAAATCATCATAATGTTTGTTCTAAGAATCAGATTGACATTTTGTAAGAAGTTTCAGAAAGAGGACAACATTTAGTTTTATGTATATCAGTTTCAGTTACTAAGGTCAAAACAGTGACACGTGGAACTTCATACAAGTTCTCTCTACTGAACCAATCTATAATCAGGTCACCATGGGAGATTTGGAATAACTCTTCCATGGAGAATCAAATTTTGATCAGACTTGTGAGGTTAGAAAGAGGACCTAGAGGGCTACCATAGCATGCAATTTCAGATCTTGGAGATCCACAATTACAGGCATACAATAGATTTAATATCAAGATCTTACAAAGTGAAAAAAGGTGTGTAGTTTTTTTTTAAATTTGCATCAGGTTGATTTGAAAAATTAGTTTGAAGGAATTAAAAGGGAACAGTAAATAATTATTAGCATTAATTGATTCCCCGAAGAAAGAAAATGGAAACATCTAGTAAACAACCTGAAAACTCTATCATGACTCATGAAGAAGAGGAAGAAATGCAACATGATATATGAAAATTACGAGACCAAATGCAACAAAATTCACTCTCACAAAAAGTAACAGAAGCTAAGATGGATGGTTTAAAGAAAGGCGTGGAAGATAAAATGGATGGTTCAAAGAAAGGCATGGAAGCTAAGATGAATGATGTGGAAGCTAAGATGGAAGGCAAAATGAATGATTTGAAGACATATTTGACAAATTTGCTACAAGAAATGTTTACGAACGGAGAAAAGGTAGTAAAGGAAACTCACGATGAGAACAAAATAAATGTTAATCATGATTTCATAGACTCTATCATTGGATTGAAGACCCATCATGTTTCAAATATCGATATGAGGAAGTTTGATGACAAGGATCCCATAACATGGATACTACAGATGGAACAATTTTTTAATATCCATAATGTGTAAAACACACAAAAGGTACGTATTGCAACTTTATATTTGGAACTAAATTAGTTTGTATGGTATCTATGGCTTTGCTCTCATAAATGAATTGTCACTTGGGCAATTTTTATGGAAGAAATTATAGCACATTATGAGGATACAAAAGGCAACACCTTCTGTAGCCAATTGATAAATCTCAAACAAAAGGGTTCAATGATGGAGCACATTGAGGACTTCTAAAAATTGAATATTAGGGTAAAAGATATTCTAGAGGAGCATGTGATTGATGTGTTCATAGAGAATTTAAAGGATAACATCCAACATGAGGTTCGCTTTTGGGAACGTGATTCATTGGAGAAGGCATTCAGGTTGGCAAGAAAAATGGAAAGAAACATTATGGCAACTAGGAAGCCTACCACTCACAACTATAAATATGGAAGTGTTTTTTACCCTAGCCTTCCACAACCTACAAGGTTGACACCGCAACATTTAGAATAAAAAATATCAAAAGGGCTTTGTTATATTTGTGACAAAAAATACATGAAAGGTCACAAGTGTGCTGAGAAGAAATTATTTTACATAGATTGTGAAGAGGATGAAGAAAATGAATAATAAATTTCAAAAGAAGAGGATATACACCAAGGAAACCCTAGATAAAGAAGAAATGAACCCGACCATATCTTGTAATGCATTGGTTGGAATTACCACTCCTGAAACTATCAAGATAGAAGGACATATGAAGAAGAAAAAGGTAATAGTGTTGATTGATTCAGGCAATACCCATAATTTTATTCATTGTAATATAGCCAAGGAATTGAATTTCTTCCTATATCCAACACCAGAGTGTCAAGTGATGGTTGCAAGTGGAGGAACCATAAATTGCTCTGGAAAGTTCCATAATATCAAGCTATCCATGGGAGAATATGTATTGAATAGCCCAATGCTTTCCATTCCAATGGGTGGTGCTAATGTTGTACTAGGAGTCCAATGGCTACAATCCTTGGGTACAATAGATTTTAATTTTCAAGAAAATTTCATGAAATTTCATGTGGAAGGAAAGGAAGTTGAATTATGGGGTAATGTAGGGAAACCAGAAAAGATAATCAACTCTAATGGAATGAAAAAGCTTCTAAAGAAAGAACAATGAGGTGTAATTGCATAATTATGTTTGCTAGAGGTTACCACATCGAAATCATTTATTTCTCTAGATCTCCAAAAAGTCTTGGACAATCATTCCAAGGTATTTGAGACTAGCAAAGACCTCCCACCTATTCATGATCATGATCATGCTATTCATTTGATTCCAGGAAGTGTTCCTCCAAACATCAGGCTTTACATATATCCCTATGCCCAAAAGAGTGAAATTGCACGTATGGTTGCAAAAATGCTAGAGGCTGGTATAATTCAACCTAGTCAAAGTTCTTTCTCTACTCCAATAGTATTGGTGCACATAAAGGATGGATCATGGTGCATGTGTCCGGATTATAGGGATCTCAACAAGCTCACTACTATAGATAAATTTCACATTCCTGTCATTGATGAATTGCATGGATCAATTTACTTCACCAAGTTGGATCTTCATTCAAGATATCATCAAATCAGAATGAAGACAGAAGACATTTTGAAAACAACATTTAGAACTCATGAGCGTCATTATGAATTTTTGGTCATGCCTTTTGGCCTTACCAATGCACCTTCTACATTTCAAGGTTTGATGAATTCCATTTTTAAACCCTTCCTTAGACAATTTGTGTTAGTATAATTTTGATGATATACTAATCTACAACAATTCTTGGAAGGATCATGTTGAAAATGTTGATAGGGTGCTACAACTATTGGAGGAGAAACAATTATATGCAAAAACATCCAAATGATTATTTGGAGTACAAGAGGTGGAATATCTGGGTCATATTATATCTCACGAAGGAGTTAAGGTCGACCCTAGCAAAATTAAAGCCATTAAGGAATGGAAAATTCCCACATCCATAAAGCATCTGTGAGGATTTCTCGGGTTGAGAGGGTATTATCACAATTTTGTTAGGAATTATCAGATAATATCAGCACCTCTAACAAAGTTATTGAAGAAAGATGAATTTTAATGGACTCCAAAAGCATCGAAGGCCTTCAAACATCTTAAAGAGGCAATGCGCTAAGCACTGGTCTTAGCTGCACCAGACTTCACAAAAACCTTTATTGTGGAATGCGATGCTCTAGGATATGGAATTGGTGTTGTTTTAATGCAAGATGAAAGACCCATTTCTTTTGAAAGTCTTCCAATCAAGGGAAAGTTTTTACACAAAGCTATTTATG
>APFE031467095.1:0-10963 GCA_000404065.3 Pinus taeda
AATTCACTTTATATTTACGAACACTAAAAAATGAGGTTTTATTTAGGTGAAACCTATGGGCCAAATTATTATTAATACCATGCAAAAAAACATTATTATCCCTAATATTAATATTAATAAAAATAAAGATGGCACATGGTATTCACCCATGGAATGTAGCCTATTTAAAGGGGGGAATTAAACCAACATAGATCCATCTTTACTCTGGATCTACTAAGCGTCGAGAGGGATCAAATATCTTGATATGCAAATTATCTTAGAGTGAAAAAATATTTGATCCCTCTCGGCTCTTGGTAGATCCAGAGTAAAGATGGATCTATGCTGGTTTATTAGATAATGAAGACATTATATTTGGTAAGGATCGTGATTCAATGAGACTTAGAGATGTCATAATCACACATTGTTGCCTATATTAGAAGAGATTCTACACATAAAACATGTTTTTTCTCATGTTTCTTGTTGTCACATCTACAGGGAACAGAGCATGACTGCAGAATCTTTATTTAAGGAAGGTGTTGTTAAGGATATGGGAATTTGGAAAATGACTGAACAACTAGGTGAAGACACACATGAGTATTTTTGGAGGTTGTTCATTGATGGTTTACTACAGGCTCAATAACTAGGAGACATGTTATTTATTTATGCTTTTTCTTTTTGCTCATGATCATGGATAGTTTCAATGTTTATGTATATAAAACTAAATATGAACATTTTTATGTCTATTTATGTATGAAATTCAAAGATTTAGTATGTCTGGTCCTAAGCATTTTTCGTCTTGATCATTCCAATTATGTTTAGCTCTAAGTCTCCAATTTGAAGTTTGAAAGAGCGATGCTCTTGAAGATATAGCACTACCCCTCACCCACATTCACCAATAGCAGTGGATGCCCTATCGAAATTAGCCCCAAGAGAGGAAGTATTGATTAATTTGGCTATTATAATCCAAGGAGCATGTGGAGCTTTCGAAGAGGGTAGAAGGGAGAAAATGGCAAGGACCTAAGCAGCCACTCTATAAAAGAACAATAACTTATCTTGGAAAATAGATTTGTTTATGGAAATCCAAACTCCTTAACATATAAGTAGGGGAATGTTCTTGTAATACTTTACACTTGTCTTCTCCCACTAGGGTTTCCATGCTTCAGGAAAATACTCCCCTTGCCAGACTATTCCAAAGTCAATATTATTTCTGAAATCTGCCCATACCCCCAATGTGAAGGGGCATGTCAAAAAAATTGTGAGCCACAAATTATTCAACATTTTTACATAGAGTGCATGAGCTAGACCCTTCCTACCATGTGAAATTATTACAACTAACTGGTAATTATTCTCTTATCTTTTAAACGATTATTTGCCCCAATAAAATAATTTACTGAACATAATGAATACAAACACTATTGCAATATTCACCAAATAATAAGCCACAAGAACTGAGAAAAACAAACACATAAAAATAAACACCAAGATTTTTGGACAAATGTCCCTGGAAAAACCACAATGTGGGGAAAACTAGTTCTGCGTATGAGGGTTTTATTATTCTTCAACAAATCTGTAATCTCAAAATTATATAAACTACTTGTCGCAAAATGACAAAGCTCCAACAAATAATTTTCTTCACTTCTATTCATCAAATCGAACTTATGCAAATAAAATCGACCTCTGACTAGTAATTCTCACTTCCTTCTTGAATTCACACTAGCCAACTAGAAATGCGTACTGCCCTTTTTGGAAACTTGCACTACCTCGAGAAATTCATTCTGGCAAGTTATTCTACCTCCAACAACTCACATAGGCCGCTCACACTACCTCCAGCAAATCACTTGGGAAACTGGCAACACAAATTGGTCCTCCAACAACTCACATTGGAAACTTCAACTTCCCTTTCCATAAATAATTTAACCTCGTTCAGTGTCTCAGAAACCAAAAATCACTATGAAGAAATATCTCCATCAAATATCTCCTCAATTACTGTTGCAACCCTTGCTGATGTCAACCTCATGCTATCAATGTGCCCTTGCTCATTCACTATGATCTCCAATATGCACATTGACTTCTTCATATAATCTCTCATTGAGAAATCAACGACCAAGATCTATTCCCAATCGATGGCTAAGATAATTTTGACTCCATCAAACACCTTTTCTAGAATTCACTAGAGAGAAATTGACTTGTCTCAATTAATACTAATTAATTAACCTATTTTCTTAAGTTAGACTTAGGAAAATAATTAAAAACTAGTTGATAATCTAATATGACAATTTTCCTTAGAAAAATAAAATGGGCTTGGAGATAATTAATTCTCTTGTGTCTTTAGCCTCATTGACACCTCCTAAGACTGGAACACTTGCCCGAGCTACAAAATCTAACAAGTTGGTTTCGATGGTCGTAAGGCCACCCTAGCTAATCGTGATCATTGAAAGGAGACCAAGTTGATCCATTTGAGAGTTGATTTGGCTATTCAATGAAGGGGTTGACATAACTATGCAGTAGTGACCAATTTACAATTGGGAAGAGGATGAATTACTCAACTTAGGGAAGCCAAATTGATATATTTCTGAGGGCAACTGTGTGATGCTTCAGGAGACCGAAATAATTAAATTCATGGAGGCAAAACATCATACTCTCCAAGGCCAAATTATTGTTGAATTGTTAGGGTTATTGATGGCTAAATTAGCTGAGCAAATTGGAGGATGAGTTATTGATTGTGCAGAAGGCTACGAACATGTTATTTGGAGGGTCGAATTAGCGATATTATTGGAGGATAATTTGAAGTTCTTCAAAGAGGTGAATTGACCATCAACAGAGGATCCAATTTATCTGATTTTTTTAGGCTAAAATTGCATCTCCTTGGAGGTTTAATTGTACTTCTTCAAGGGGATGAATTGACCATTAGCAGAGGAGCCGAGCTATCTGAGTTTCTGAGGTTGAATTTTCATCTTCAAGGAGGGCCAATTGATCTCTATTGGAGGGTTGAATTTACATTGATAAGGAGCCAAATTTCTTGTTACAGGAAGGTTGAAGTTCTCTGTTGAAGGGATGGATTATCAAGGTGTTTAGGGGAAAACATTTTCAGAAGTTTATCCACCAGGTTTTCTCTCAAGAATTTATGTAAGATTTCCTCTAGAAACCCATTAATAAAAGAATCTAGGGTTTTGCAGAATTCTCTCTCGTACTTTTGGGTTTTTCAATTTAATTGAAGTGCTGGAAAAACATATTGTACAAATTATTTGTTTTCCTTGAAAAATAAATATGGTGTATTTGGTTGAAAATAATTTCCGAGTAAGTTAGCCATATAAATTTCAAATGGATATTACATAATAGACATTCTATTCTTTATATGAAAAAATGGATGAACATGTTTTCTAAAAACACTCATATTCTTTGTTTCACCTAATATGATGGAGATCTATGCAAATATCCACTTACAAAACAAGGTTCAAAAGAAGGAGGTGGAATGAGGGCTAGCACACCTCCAATACTTGATGGAATACTCTAGTTTGGATCCATGCACTATGTTCTAGGAACCCATGGAACTTCACTCTCCACTTGGCTTGGAAAATTTGTATTAATCTAGTAGTAGACCATGCCCAAAGTGAAATGAGCATTAGATCAAAATCCATGATGAACACATTCACTTGCCCCATTAATGACAAGTTTTCAAAGATGGACTTGCCTATTTCAATGAGAAGTGACTCAAGAAGTAGAAAAATGATGGATGGGACAACGTTAACCTATTGATGGTTCACCATTTAGTGGGTGGAGTCCCAACCTTAATTATCATTACTTGCCTCCAAATCAAGGTCCATTGTTTCTTCTTAATTTTATGGATATATTTCTTGTGTTCAATTGGCCACCATATTTGTGTTTAGTTTGACTTATTTCCCCAACTATGTGATTTTGGACTTGTTATGCCTTTAAATTTTAGACTATGTATTTTGAAAACACCCATAGTGCCTTTAGCTACTAGTTTTGATTATGATAGTAACTTGCACACAACAATTTTTTTTTATATAAAATGCATGTACATAATATTGTATTTTTAAATCTCAATTGGATGTAGCTGGTGGTTGGAAGAAGTATTTTTATCCTCCCCACTTGTGTTCAATTACAACATGTGACATGTTGAGCTCATAATGAATATATCTAGTATAATGACTTTTCGTTCGAGGATCAAAACATGTGTGTTCCTCATATGAAATATAAAGATATTTCTTCAAAGAATATTTTTTTTTACAATTTTTTTTTTTTAACAATGGGAAGGAGTGTAGAAACCTATATAATATAACGAAGCTAAGAGGAAAAATTATAAAAAAATTTAATGAAAAATGGTAGTGGGAGTCTTCATTTCCCTTTTTAAAAGCCCCATTAAATTTTAGGATAAACATATATAATATTTTCTCTTCTTATTAATGTGATTAGGTCTAAATATTTAAAAATGTGCATAATTTTAATTAGTTTAGAAGTACATATAATCTTAAGTTATTTTAGTTCAAAATGGTTTATCATTTATTATAGGTGTACTACATAAGGATAATGTGAAAAATTAGGAAAATGAAGTATAGTTCAAAGGAAATATGGGGTGAATAGAAATGTCTTTCACTTAATATCATCTAAGTCACTAAGCTTCATGGGGATATTTTAATGTCCATGTTATGCTTTCATTAAAAATAAATAAACCCAAAACTCTATTATAATTTAGTAGGCCACTTGTTCATCCTCATTTCCTTTCTATGTTATAAACCATTATCCTTCTAATTCACTCATGTCGCATCACATTATGGGTTATTAAAGATGATTTTAAGAAATGTTATTGATGGTTAACTGCAAGTATTATGGAACTTTAACATAATAAATACCCCCTAATCAAGGCTCATTAGCTGAAAGGTTTTTATGTGACATGCTAGAGCATCGTTTCTTTTTTTCCAAGGAAAATCTCATAGGGAAACCTAAAGGATGCTTCCCTACATTCATAAATTGAATCCCTAGTAAACCCATAAACATAAACTAGCCACTGCCTCACCCAAGGAGATTTGAATAAGGCGCTAGCTATAATTAAATTAATTGAATTCCCAAAAACAATGGTGACAACAAGTTGTGCTAACTCATAGGATGTTGTCTATATCAACTGAATATCTAAAATAAAGCAATTGCCTATTGCTTGTGTTAATCATAATGAGGAAAAAAATAAATTATTTTTTTAGACATTTTATTTCATACTATCTTTTAAATGTGTGATATATACAAGCAAGGATAGAGGTGGAGATCACCCATTATGCTAATTGAGAATGCCTTATTAGATTCAATGCATACGTTGTAAACTAACATCTTTTAATTTTAGAACTAAATTATGATCACATATAAAAGATGCACTTTGTTGCTATAAGACGCAATTATCTTGTTTGTCTATAAAATGTTATTATTTGGTAAAAAGCTCCCTTCATTTATGAAAAAAATTCTTTAATGTATAATCAAACATTTTATAAAATAAAAGTGGATTGCATAAGCATGCCTCCACAATCACAAGCATGGCTATTCCAATACCAAAATATCTCATAAAATTACATTGGTAAAAACTAAAACATTTAAAAACCCCTTAAGTACATCATACACATACAAGGGAGTGTCATGGTCGTAGACCTCTTTAAGCCAGTCATAAATTCCCCCATAACATGTTGATAATGTGTGTGGGGATTCACAAGGCCACTATAAGCAAAGATCAACAATTTAGTAACCCTATGCCTATAAGATACCCATAATAGAAGGTTGTTGATTAAGGAACATAAATTCCATCACTTTAACATTGGAGTTGCTATTACCATTGCCTTTGAGAAAATCATATTGTGCATGCATATTGTTCACTAGTCATGAACTCTATGAAATATCTATGATAAAAATCACATTAGGAAATCCAAAAAACATTGATTCACAGAGTCTGATTGTCCATGTGGCCCCACACCAAATACCGTTGCAAACGAATAGATATAGTTTCCACTAACAAAATACCTTGTGGAAAAACTCATTTGCTTGAAATGTCTAAGAGATCAACATGCTTTCATCAATACAACACCTTGAAATGGGTGTCAAAGGCCATCCACATGTGAAAAAACAACCATAAAATCATTGTCATAGTAGCCACATGAACATATTAACAACCATGATCTAGTAACTATATTAGTGCCACAAAGTCACCCACAACTTACACTCAATCAAATAAATTCTTTGGAGGTATATAAACTTTATTCTACACCCAAGCACAACCACCACCTTGCTTTTTCTAGCCAATGACAAGTTTATTTTGCCTTGTAGGAGAAATCCTAGTGAGGTTTGAGGTAGTCTGATATATATAGGTGGGATGAAGATTGCAAAGACCTCTCTTCATTCCCATTTCTCACCCATTGGACACCTTCTTTATAACAAGTTGGAAGAAAGAGATTTTGAAAGGCCTTTTTCACAAGAAAGTTACATTTAAATACCAAATAAATGGGTATATTAGTGCCACAAAGTCATCCACAACATACACTTCATCTAAGAAATTCTTTGGAGACCTCAACTTTACACCCAAGCACAACAACCACCTTACTTTTTCTAGCCAATGACAAGTTTCTTTTGCCTTGTAGGAGAAACCCTAATGAGGTTTAATGTAGGGGATATATAGGTGGGATGAAGATTGCAAGGACCTCTCTTCTTTCCCATTTCTCGTCCATTCGACGACTTTCTTAAGCATATGTCCCTTGGACATCTTCTTTATAACAAACTGTACGAAAGAGATTTTGAAAGACTTTTTTTCATGAGAAAGTGACATTTAAATACCAAATAAATGGGTATAACCTATACTTGTTGAAAGTCAACATATTGAAGGTATACAAATGAATATGGTCAAAAACATTATATTTAATTGAGATATTATATATAAATATAATCCAAAAAATAAATACTAATAAATATATTCAATAATTTAAAGATATTATTAAAATTTCTATTTGGTTAGCCTAAATACAAATATTATTTAAAAATCTCTTTTCATAAATGTTAAGAATAATTTATAGTATTAACACTGAGTCAGATATAATCACTATAATAATATCCATTAAATATTAAATATATCAATCTGATATATATTTGAAAAAAAAATATTTTATAATAATAAAAAACAAAAACCTTAAAATATACATATATGAATAAACCATACATCTTTTTATAATTTCTTAAATAATTTTCTAATTTGATCATTTATCATTCATTATTTCAACACTAACATTTTCAAAACCATGCATTGTTTTTAATTTCTCAAATTTTATTTTTTTAGGTAAATAAACTTTAATATGACAGCAAAAACCATGTAATTTTTCACAATTTTGAAATTAATTTTTTAACAACGGCACCTCCTTTCCATACGATGTTAATCATTTTTTCAAAGTGTCAATAGCAAGCCATTTAGATTCAAATGGAAGACCAAACCTCCTTTCCCATGTTAGCGTTTTCAGAAAATCATTTGAAATTGGCACCGCAAATTTAAAGAATCTTGATGGTCAAGAAATCTTAAAACATGACCGTTGTGTAAAGATAAGATCCAAGGGAAAAGATGGCATGGCGCTGTGCATATATTACTATCCAATGTAATTAACGTTTATTCTGTCTCCTCTGCTTTGATCTATTACTATCCAGTGCAATTCACGTTTATTCTGCTTCCTCTGTTTTTCTTTGATCTCCTCTGTTTGGTGTGTTAAGATTGAATATGTGGAGCGCTCTCTTTTTTCTTTCTATGTGTATGTATGTTCTTGGTTGGATGTGCCAGTTATTTTGTATGTTTGTGATGCATTTGTTGTTAATTTTTTGTATGTTTGTGCTGCCTGTGTTGTTGTTAATTTTTTGTATGTTTGTGCTGCTTGTGTTGTTGATATTGTTGTTTTTATATGTGGTCTGTGAAATTAACCACTTGGGGCGAACATTTCTGAAACAGAGGTATTTGAGTGAAACAAATTGGCCAAACACAATCTCCATTTAAAATGGATGGATGAGGTGAGGGAGATATATGGTTTAGTTTTTTCATATTAACAACAATTGGAATCTCTAATTTCTCTGGTTTTGGCTTTAATAATTCATTTGTTATTTCTAAATGTTTCTGCATTTAATAATTCTGTGTTGGTTTGTTTTTAATTTTTTGCTTTCAGCTTCAAGGACAGAGCACTGGATGCAAAGCTCTGATAGAAAACTGCTACAGAGCCATATTTGCAAGGTACTACCGCTGGGTTTGTGTATATTTGTGGTGTTTGTCATTTTATTTGTTCGTGAACTGCATTTTCCATCTGTTTCAATTGTTCATTAATTATTTTCAGAATTTATGAGCTATGGTGTTTTGTTGGTTCATTTATTGCTTTCAGTGAGTTTTTGAGTATATAGCGTGGAGTGGTCCATGTGCAAAGGGCCGAGTGACACTGATGCTCTGAAGAATAAGGTCCGTGTGCACAGGATGAGGGAGCAGCACTGCCCTGGAGAAATATCTAAGGTACCTTTCTGATACTTGATTTCACTGCAATTATCAATTCCCTGTCTTTTGCAGGTCTTTTAAATTTGTAGTTAAGTGAACCTTAGTTGTAAAAATTTTGTTTAATTTGAAAAAAGCAACAATGCGTTTAAATTTCTTGCTTCGGAAATCAATTAATAAGTTTATTCTGTGGTTTCTTTATGAATCATTAGACTCCAAATGTTTATTATGCGGTTTCTTTATGAATCATTAGACTCCAAAGATATTTGCAGTTTCTCTAGACAAACAAGAAGTTATAAAGGGTGGTTGGTTTTGATGTCTTGAAATTCAAGAACGCATCCGCACTAGTCCGATTGATGATGCCCTGGTATTTGAATTTAGCCAAAAAATACCTTGGTATCCATGTTCCCGATGACAGAGCCCAGGAAAATTGGCATTCACTTAGTCTGGCCACTCGTGAGATCTTTAAGTTATGTGAGTTCGTTTAGGCTGTCGTAGTGAATTATTGAATCTGATGATGATCTTGCAACTCCCCCAACGTCCAGAGGTTATTTCTTTGATAAATCACTGACTCCGTTTCTCTGCGCGATTCTTTAGTAAATTATTGTTTAGCATGTCTGAATCATTAGACTCCAAAGAGATTTGCAGTTTCTCTAGACAAACAAGAAGTTATAAAGGGTGGTTGGCTTTGATGTCTTGAAATTCAAGAACGCATCCGCACTAGTCTAGTCCGATTGATGATGGCCTGGTATTTAAATTTAACCAAAAAAATACCAGGTATCCACGTTCCTGATGAGAGAGCCCGGGAAAATTGGCATTCACTTAGTCTGGCCACCTGTGAGATCTTTAAGTTATGTGATGTCGTTTAGGTTGTCGCAGTGAATTATTGAATCTGAAGATGATCTTGCAACTCCCTCAACGTCGATAGGTTATTTCTTTGATAAATCACTGACGCCGATTCTCTGCGCGATTCATTAGTAAATTATAGTTTAACATTTTTTATGATCCGTGTTTTTAATTGGATCAATTTCTATTCAATTCTCTTTATGGTGAGTTAAAATGTTTTTTCAGTCGAAGTGGTGGTTTCTTAACCTGAAACCAGTGTTCTTTGGTTCTATTTTCTTTTCCAAATTTCAGTAGCCGAAATCCCTGTTTCTCCTAATTGACTACCACAGACCTCTATATAGAGCTATTGAACTTCAGTGGATTTTCTTTGGTTCTATTCTCTTTTCCAAAATTCAGCAGCCGAAATCCCCGTTTCTCCTAATTGACTACCACAGACCTCTATATAGGTCTATTGAACTTCAATGGATTTTCCCCGAGTGCAATTGAACTTCAGGTCTGTCAGTGCCATAATAAAATAAAACTTATATGGAGCTCAGGGTTTTGTTTGTATCTGTTGGACTTTTTCTTTTAGTCGAAGCGGCGGTTGTGTAAGATTAAACTTGCAACCAGTGATTTTTTATGCTGTTTCCAAATCTCTGTCCGTTTCCCCTGTTCGTTTCCCCTGTTTCAATATGTCAAACCTTTATATAGAACTCCATCAATACATTGCCCTGAGTGCTAGTGAAATTCAGCTCCGCTGTTATATTTGTCATGCTGTAGGATTTTCACTGCAATAATGGAAATTAAATTTATATGAACTCATATATTTATTTTGTGAAATATTGATTAAAATTTGAATAAATAAAAAAGAATTCGCACATTTAAATAAATTTATATTAAATAAAGATTGAACAAATATGTATTTATGAGTAAACTTCTGTTAGACTTGGAAAGTGGGGTCGTACTCTAGGCAGCGTCGCTCAGCATATTGATTTAGAAAATATGAGAATCGAACCCACGTTGCTCAAGATGAAGGTTTTTTTGCTGTTGGTGGAAATAGAATTGAATAGAATGAGAATATAACCCATGTTTTGATGCGATAGAGTCTGTTTCTACGCCCATGGGAGTCGAACCCATGACCATGTGATAAAGCCAACCGGGTAAAACATTCTGAGCTGTCGCTGAAATGGGAGGCGGTTTTTTAATATCTAACGTGGATAGTGGGGCCTAGTCACCACTCACACATGCTCAAAATCTTTTGACGGTAAGGAAATGCCTTTAGTCCCTGATTCGATGACATGTTTTTTATTTTTCCCTGACCCTGCAGAGTAGACTCATGAATACAATGTGGTCATTGCGCTTCATACATATCCTACTGAAATAATTTTATTATCTATTTAAAAGTTCACATTACACAATTTTTTTGTTATTACGAGAATACTCGATTTTAAATGAGTACATATAATAAAAGGAAGTAGCAATTTATTAACTTAATTTAATATTTTTAAAATTTATTGTTAACTTAGAATGATTGTTTTTAAAATTTATTGTTAAATTAGAATGATTGTTTTTAATTAGTATATATAATTTAATAATAATAATTTAATTTTAGAATTACATTAACTTAATATTTTCTCACATCATTTGAATTTATAA
>APFE031467100.1:8891-23226 GCA_000404065.3 Pinus taeda
CTTCGCCTCCTAGATTTTTGGAAAATGACGCTTCCGCGCTCCGCGCTTCCGCTTCGCTCCCGCTTCGTGCAACATTGCTACTGACGCTGCATTGTGCCAACTTTGCATTATGCTCGCCAACATCTGACTTCTACTAGTCTCTGCAACTATCACTTTGGCCTCTGACTACATCAACTGGCACTGATCCATCCTGCAACTGAACACTGAGGGCCCTCGTAGCAAGGTATTAATCCATGAGGTGGAGTCCTCAAGGTCCCTGCTCAATCCTGCACAGAGTCTCATACTTCTCCACCTCTTGGATCTGGTGCCCTATTATCTCCTTTCAAGCCTAGTCCCACTATGCTTCCATTATATTGACATAACTTTGATAGAGTTAATTTATGCTTCTATATATGTATTTGGTTGTACTTGCTATTAAAGTTTTGCAGGTACACAATCTTCAAGATAATGAAGATGTCTGTATGAGCATGATGAAGGAAGCTCTAAGGATAATGATGATCAAGATGAACTTGACACCGTAAGAGGGAATGGAGCCATGAAAAACTCTCTGATATTATAAGGAAGTAATTGATCTCTCTAAGTTGAGAGGGAGCATGGTTAGAAGAAAATAATACATCTCCCCAGTTGAGAGAGAGGGCATATTATGATAGTCATGATGGATACCCTATAGAAGAAATCGAAGAATGAATAGATCTGCAATATATAGAGGATGTCTTGGTGCTACTGAAGAAATGAATGAAGAAAAAATTCCGAATATTTTAATATAAATAACTAAGTGGCACAAGATGATTAAGAGCCTCGAAGGTTTGTGTTTACTTGTATATGTATATTTGAAAGTTTATTGCTGATTGGGGTTTGTGGTTGAACAGGTAAATATCTCCATAAAGAAGGATGAACACTTGGGAAGCATGCTTGGAAAAATGGATATATCTAGTTTATTAGGGAGAAATGAAGCATCTAATGGCGGATGCTTGGGAGGACATCAGGCCTACCTATGTGTTGATGTCTAGATCCTACAGAGGGAGGGTGGCGTTGGTCTTGGAGCTGTGACCTTTGATACACGCCTAGATCCCTGGGTTGATGGTTAGTAAGCAAGCTTGTTGGTACCTAGATTGGCTGAAAGATTTTGTCCATCTTAATCCCACCTGGATACAATACCTTGGTTAGGTTTCTAGTCCGCAATATTGAATGTGCTAAAACTCTTCGTAGTTCATTTTGGAGATCTTCCATGTACCTCTATATATATGTAATTATGAATACCTCCCTAGTTAAGAGGGAGTGTTGAAAAAGGTAACTAGTGTCGGTCTTCATAATTGTACTTGAGTCATAATAAAATGTATTTATGAAAAGAAGGAAAAAGAAAGTTTATTATTAAATAAATTGACTTATTAAAGCATGGGTTTCATGCTTGGGTCAATTATTTTTAGGTCAAAGCCTCCATTGAAGTCTCTTAGGGTTAATGTCAAGTGTCCTTGTCCATGTTATATTGTAATAGACCCTTCTTGGGATTTATTTGTCAAAGAAGAAATTTATTTTGATTGTATTATGGGTCTTCTAGGCCTCCACCAAATCGGCCTCAAGGAAGGACAAGTCAGCCTCAAACAGGGGAATTTGACCTCACAAGAAGCCTATATATTGGAGCAACTCGACCTCATTTGTCACTCACACAAGAAGTTTGGTTTGCGACACTTCAGTACCCAGAAAGTTGCATAGCAAGACCCATAAAGTTTTGTGCAACACTGGTCTGACTGCTCGAAAATGATGGAATGCTTTGAAAAAAATGTATGCTGCTATAGGGTAGTTGGCACAGAGTGGTCAACAGGTGCTAACCAACCCACTTCGAGGGGGAAACCTTCAATACAATGTGAACTGGCAAGAGATAGATCGATGATACCATTGGAAGGCTTCATTCCTTATTTGTGAACTAATATGTCTTGTTATGCAAGTCACTTTAGTTTGTTACCCAAGCCACCCTATCTTGTCATCCAATCATCTTAACTTATTACCAAACAGTGATATCCATCAACTAGATTCTATTAAGGAAAACCTTAGAAACACTCAACTGCCAATCTTTC
Source organism: Pinus taeda (assembly GCA_000404065.3). Classification (NCBI taxonomy): domain Eukaryota; kingdom Viridiplantae; phylum Streptophyta; class Pinopsida; order Pinales; family Pinaceae; genus Pinus; species Pinus taeda. The sequence continues at coordinate 10,967 of APFE031467100.1, forward strand.
CACAAATTCCTAGGGGACCAAAGTCCATGCAAAATTAAGAGAGAATCAAAGGACAGTCTTGACAATGTCCAACATCACGTCATCTGCGTTATTTAGCCAGAAACTTTTCTTTAGCTTTGACTAAAGGGTCTAATACTTGGTTCGAGCATCAAGATGTCTTGGATGGTCTTAATACCTCTCTTGAATTTTGAGCAGTATTGGCTATTGATGTGTGGAATATTCATAATATTGTTGACCTTGGCATTGCATATTCCCAGCCCCTGGGGACATATCAAAATAAAATGACTGGTAGTTTGAGAGTGGAGTGTTGCTTTGTCTAACACTTACACAGGCTGAGACCATAAATGAAGGCATTTTGTTGCCAGAACATGACTTGATCCAGTTGCTTAAGGACCTGCTAATTGTCCTTCTTGAAATTTAACCCGGTGAACTATAGGCTGGGGAGTTGTCTGTTCTGAACTTCTTGTGGTTTTACAACCCAAGCCAACCACTAAGACTGGCCCAGGCTTCCTTCTCTCTACTAATCAACTTCATTAGGAGCAACCCTTCTTTATCTTCTGCATTGTCTACCATATTAAAGTTACCATGAAGCCAATGAGCTTCCTGGAGCTCATTAGTTGTCTGTCTCTAAATTTTTTCTCTCTCCTGCATCATTAGAGATAGGGTAGTTGGATATTCTACCTTCATTTCTTCCATTTCTTCACCAGTCCTATGAGGGTGTCAAAAGAATTGAATGTAAAACCCTTTGTTGTTATAGCATGTTCCAATTAGATTCTCTTGTTTCTCAGATTTTGGATTTCTGTAGTAAATCTAAATTTGTGGATGTCAATTGCAAATTGAATGATCAGTGCATAATTTGTTTTGTGGCTATCTGCATCAGAGATTTTTTTTTACTTAGAATGAACATGGACTAATAATCAATTTTGCAATAGCGTATGTATTCTAATTTCTTTCTGACATAAATTTATTCCTGATATCTATTAGGGGCAGCTGCATTTGATCTGGAGTATGCACATTGGGTTGAAGAACAAAACCGACAAATTTCCGATCTGAGGGCTGCTTTGACAGCCCATGTAACAGATATTGAACTCCGTATTCTTGTTGAGGGTGGCATGGCTCATTATGATGCGCTTTTTCGTATGAAGAGTGTTGCTGCAAAAGCTGATGTTTTTCATCTTGTTTCTGGCATGTGGAAAACACCTGCTGAGCGTTGTTTTATGTGGATGGGAGGCTTTCGTCCATCAGAACTATTAAAGGTGAGTTGAAAATCTTGGCAATACTGATTCATGAAATGATTAAAAGCAGCTGTACACGGCTGCTGGGTAGGCATTAATGATTAATATGATTATCTTCTATTTTCAAGGACAAGCCTCGATACTACATTGGTAGAACATAATATACTTGCCATTATCTCATCTGGCCCAATGTTATCTTGCATCATAGGTTTTTTTCTGCATTATTTGTCCAGTACTGATATATTTGGGCCTTTTCGCACTCCCTTTTCTCATCGTATGGCATTCACTTGAAAAAGATTGCATAGCAAATCTGCTGTTTATGCACTAGGTATCGTTAAGGGATGTTGAAGGATAAATTCAGGCATCTGCTTTAGTTTGTTGTTTATAGTGTGTATATGTATGTGTGAGAGAGAGAGAGAGAGCAACCTTCTGTTTTTCCAGATTTCTACCCAAGCATTATTGAAAGACATCGACAGTTATTTAAATACATAGTAAGGTGCTAGAATTAGCAATTTATATGCCAATTCTCTCTCTCTCTCTCTCTATATATATATATATTTTCTACCCAAGCATTATTGAAGGAATTTGATAGTTATTTAAGACATAGCAAGGTGCTAGAATTAGTATTTAACACTTTTTAAGCATACCAACTCTTAAGTTACCTTCTTACAGGCAACATGCTGCTCTGCTTTGAACCCCCCTTTTACAAACTGACATCAACGTGACTACTGCTCCCTTTTTGTCCGTTCAGTTTATTCCAGCAACTGTGTTGATTTAATGGTATAATTTACATGGTTGATATTAGGTTGAACACTGGAATATGTGATGTAAACAAGAAAAGTAGTAGAGGCAGAATTGCAAAGGGTGAATATGGGAATATAAGAGGAGTGCTTTCTCTGTCAGAAGACAACTCCATGCTGCCAAAACAATTTATGTGGAAACTGTACGATGATGTTTTTTCAAACATAATTTGGGTTTTTGAAGTGAAAATTGTATTCCTCCTGCATGAATAAGGTGAAGACACTTTTTTGATACGTAATATGGCAAGAAATAGCTTGATGACTGGTTTGATTTAGCATAGATCCATCTTAACCCAAATCTATTAAAGCACTGAGAGGGTAAAAAGAAAAAAAAAATGTCTAGGTGCAAACCTCTTAGAACTTGAAGTTTGGGGTTTTTGGATATACACTAGGTTTACTTATTTGTTTATTTATTCTGCGCCGATTCTTTATTTTAATTTTGGACATTACATGTTGGACATTTATTTCAATTTATTTTATTAGTGGGACCCACCTGACATTGCCCCCAAGCTGTAAGAGCACCTTGCTTCTCATGATGCAATTAATTGTTTTTATTATTATTAGATTTTGGACAAGAAGCTGATATCCTTTTAGAACCTCTTAGAACTTGAAGTTTGGGTTTTTGGATATACACTAGGTTTACTTATTTGTTTATTTATTCTGCATCGATTCTTTATTTTAATTTTGGACATTACATGTTGGACGTTTATTTCAATTTATTTTATTAGTGGGAACCTTAGTCACCAGGTTCGGCGAATTTCAACAAATAAGTTCGAAATTCGCCGAACTTCAAACGAATACGAACTTATTCGTTCAAGTTCGCCGAATTTTATGGCGAACTTGAATTTAATAACGAATTCGAATTTAATGCCGAACAAAACCAATTAAATTCATTTTTGGTTCGAAGAAAATCGTTTTGGTTCGAATTTTTTTGCTGTTTTAAAAAAATTTCCAAATCAATTGCGGGCCCATTTTACCAAATCAATTGCAGGTTTCATTGTTCGTCGAAGGGTTAGTTCATTGTTTGCGCTGTGCAGAGGGTTTCAGTTTGAATCGTTTGATACGCAGTTACACTGCCAGTCTACAGACTATCTGGTTTTCGTATAGTGGGCGGATCTCCATTAAAGAAAGCTCTGCGATGCAATAAACTTCATTAGCTGCGGGTGATGTTGGGTGACTTATAACAAGATTGTTGACGTGTTTGGGGTGGGTTCGGGTAGTTTTATCCAACGAGAAGGCAAGATTTATTATTGTATTTCCTTGGGCACATTAATTAATAAATGGTAAGTTTATGGTTATATTTTATCAATATGAAATTTTAAAAAAAGAATTTTTTTATTGTGGAAGGTTTTTTTTTTTTTTTTTTTTTTTTTAAATTAATACATTTTTATAAAATTACTTATTTAAATGGTTTGTTTTAAGTGGTTTGTTTGTTATGTGGTATTTTTGGGTAATACCAATTTGTGGAGTGTTTTTTTATGGTTTTTAATTTAAATAGAAACCTCTTTAATTATTTTTTTATTGGAGTTAATAATGATTACATTAAGTATGTGATTTTCTTAAGTCATTTCAAAGAATGATTTGCAAAACAATTTAACTAAATTAACACAATGATATATATATTTAATATAATTATATATATATATGTGAAATTTGATAATAAATATACAAATTTATTAGTCAAATAATAATGAACTCAAAAACTAGTTTAAAAAGAGACAAAGTTTTAAAGTAAGAAAATGATTTGAAAATGTTTCATATGACAAAGGGCGGTTACCCATGGTTGATGGGAAGTGATTGTCATGCATTTAACATTTAATCAAATTGCTCCAGGGTTATCTATAACCAACCTTCCACTCCATAGTTAAGGGAGAAAGAAACTCACAATTGTTCTTAGTATTGAGTAGCCAAAACAAGATGTATGGCTAATGTGCAAATTATGATAAACTTATAATGTAGGTAACACCTCTAGAAGGTTTGTACAACATCAATAGATTGTGGGAACAATGTAACATGCAAGTTTCCCATGAGCTTGACCCCCTCCTTGGACACAAAACTTGTTGGAATTCTATGACATGAATAGAAACTCAACTAAATAATTATAGTGATCAGTTTCCCTTAATATATATACATTTTTTTTTCGAATTTCTATATGTCGAATTTTATTTCGAACTTTATCGACAAAATTTTAGTTGCCGAACTTTATTCGAATTTCAAGGTCGCCGAACTCGAACTCGAACACGAACCTGGTGACTTAGATGGGACCCACCTGACATTGTCCCCAAGCTGTAAGAGCACCTTGCTTCTCATGATGCAATTAATTGTTTTTATTATTATTAGATTTTGGACAAGAAGCTGATATCCTTTTAGCTTCTTAGATGGATTATTCCAAAGCAAAATTGTTTGTTTACCCCATTTTTAAAAATGTGATCTACATCCCCATGTGCTATTTATGGAGAATTCTACCATTGCTGTTGTGGGAATGCATTCCAGGTAGGCCATATCTAGGCCACCTGGTAGCGGGCATGGAAGCGGGAGTGGGGAGTGACATTTTCAAAAGCTTTTGGGTCGGGAACGATTTTTATATATTTTGATGCATTTATGTCAACAAAAGCATGTAAAATGATGAATTAGTGATAAAAAACATAAAAACATGGATTAAACCATATAACATCATTCATCTAGTAGTTATAATCTTCATCAACCATAGGTCCACAAATTACAAGTACTCATTTATATAGCATGTAAGGGTGCATATATCCAAAATAGCATCAAGTGCAATCTATCTCTGAACCGAAAATACATCAACAAATAGGCTCTATATGGCCTCTAGCATCCAAAAAATTCATGCTACAACAAATACATACATATCATCAAAATCATTGCCTATCTTGGGATCTTTGTTATTAATATCACCCTCTAAGCATTAACTTAAGATATAAAAAACATAGCATGTCAAGTCAAGATTGTTAAATTGGCAACTAGGGCCAAACTTCATGTGGGTCATCTTATTCATGGCTAATAATTTTTTTTATTAGATTCCTCTTGTCGAGAGGTGTAGGATTGATCTAAAGATCATCCGATTCTGATAAGTATTTATGGAGATATGAATTTGTTTTGATTATGGAATTATTATCAAGCCAACCTACAGAAGCTCAATAGTCGCATCTATTCAAACATCAACGTTGTGTATAAATACAGGAGGACTTTTCCTCATTTGCACTCACTCATCTCATCACATCTCTCTCTCTCTCTATTGTGCAGAAAAGAGTCTCTTCTCTACTGCGCAGAAAAGGGTCTCTCTCTCACACGTGGAAGGAAGCTGCTGAACTTAAAGCTGCAACTGCAGATCCAAAGTTTGACCTGCGTGGACCAGAAGATCTCCTCATCAGAATTGCGTTGTAGGTTCATCTGAACCTCCTCTGAAGGCTGCAACTTTTGGTGGTGGAATCAAGTCGATCCGACGGTCGGTTTGCGAGATATCGACTGCCCTAGTTTGAAGGACGATGTTGAAACTGAAGCTGCAACTGCAAGAGTGAAGTTTGATCTGCATGGACTAGAAGATCTCATTAGAATTACGCTTTAGGTCCATCTGGATCTCCTCTGAAGGCTGTACAATTTGGTGGTGGAATTAAGCCAATCCAACGGTTAGTTTGCGAGATATCATTTGCCCTAGTTTTGATGATGAAGCCGCTAATGTTGATGCCACTGATCTAGGGTTTGCTACTGCTGATATAAATAAGATTTATTGTACTATTTCTCTTTGCTGAATTATTAAAGATAAAAGAAGGTTTGATCAAAGGGTTTCCCCAGACATTGTGGGGTTTGTCCTTGGCTAGCCGCCACATCTTGTGTCTCTTGTCTTGGCTTGTTTTCTGTCGATCGTTTAATGTTCTATCTGCACTTTACTTTATGCATATGTGATCGCTAATCCGTGGATAATAATGATAAGAAAGATAAGTAAACAACTCTAAGCATAGAACATACCATAAAATTAAGATGGTATCAGAGCTGAGGTGAAGACAATGCCCAAGCAAGAGTGAAAGAGCAATCACTGACAATAGTTGGGACAAGACAAAAGGATCAATGGGTTCAAATTCACCGAGGGTGAAGTGGAAGCAGAGAATATTATTAGAATGCCACAACGTAAGTTTCTGATGGCCTACTTAAAGATCACTTCATTGGGAAGTTCAGATCTAAGGGTGTAGGGAATGTTACCCTTCAATTGAATGAAGGTAACTCGATTCATTTACAGAATCTATTTTATGTACTTGATCGCAAGAAGAACTTGGTGTCCATTTCAGCAATGGAAGTCAAAGGTTACAAGATGGCACTCATCGATGGAAAGGTACGTGTTTGAAAATAGATTTTTTCAAAGATGTTTTTGAGTTCAGGGTTGTATCAAGTTGCAGGAAGTCCACTGGGGACCATGTCCATTGACACAACACCGAAGGTCTGTGAGTCAGATGGTGACAGGGATGCTTGAATTCAAAAAGAGCATGAAGGTACATGTCTGAGATGTACCGAAGGAAAATCTTACAAGGGGACCATTCCCTTCATGTAGCAGGTCCACAGGGTTGGAACAACCTGTGGAGTTTGAGATTCATGAACAGGAATCTCATGTATACAGGTGGAAGAAAGCCCTCTATGGCTTGAAGCAAAACACCCTGGGCATAGTATGAGAGGATTGATAGCTGTTTGATGAAGCTGAGATTCACTAGGAGTGAAACTGATCCAAACCATTACCCAAAGGTTGTGGATGATAGACCTCTCATACTGGCACCTCATAAGGATGTCCTATTTTTGACAGGTGTAGATCCTCTCATTTGCAGAAGTAAGAGGGAGTTGGATTCCGAATGTGTGGAATGATAAACTGCAAGCCTGTGACTACCTCAAGGATATTAACTTTCAAAAGTTATATGGTAGTGATGTCGGACCAGATTTGGGAAATGCCTTTGAGTTTCATAAACTCAATCACGTTGATGTTCTTAGTGAACTCCCGTCCAGATATATGCTTTGCAGTCAACACGTTGAGTCAACATATGGTTGAACAACACCACATACATTGGATTGGTGCCAAGAATCTGTTAAGATATCTTCAAGGCACAATCACTTATGGGTTAAGATACACTGCCGAAGATGTGAGGCTATTTGGATACACAGATGCTGATTGGGCAGGCATTGTGGAGGACCGTAAGAGCACTTCCGGGTGCTGTTTCTCCTTGGGATCTGCTTTGATATCCTGGATGAGCAGGAAGCAGAAGTCGATGGCTTTGAGCATCGCCGAAGCAGAGTATATTGCTGCTAGCATGGCCTCATGTGAGGCAGTCTGGTTGCAAAAGCTCTTTAGTGAGCTGTTTGGATTTACATTGGATACCATCGTGATCCTATGTGACAACCAGAGTGGGATTCGTTTGTCAGATAATCTCGTATTTCATGATCGCTCCAAGCATATCGATATCAGGTACCACTATATTCGAGATATGGTGCAACGGGGATCTATCAGGCTCCAACATATTGGTACAGATGAACAGGTTGACATTCTGACAAAGCCCCTTGGGAAAGTAAAATTGCTTAGATTGATGTGTTCTCCATGGCGATTGTAGCAAGATTGATGTGTTCTCCATGGTGATTGTAGCAGGATTGATGTATTCTCTTGTGAGGCTTGGTTTGATGTGTTCTCCTGTGAGGCCTGGATTAATGTGTTCTCCATGGCAATTGTAGTAGGATTGATGTGTTCTCCTGTGAGGCCTGGATTGATGTGTTCTCTATGGCGATTGTAGTAGGATTGATGTGTTCTCCTGTGAGGACAGGATTGATTAGCTCTCCTGTCGAGGCATCCTACCCATGCAGTCTGGGACTCATGGGAAGTACCTCTCATCTGATCAATGAGCAATCAAATGAAGTTAGGGACCATAGTAGTACCGATGGACGCATCACTGTATCTACCGTACTCCCTACACTAGGATGACTTCCATTGATCTGGGATCAATGTTATTGGTTTGGGACCAGTGGTAGGAGTGGTATATTCTATGACACTGACTTCGGGTTGGTTGTTATTGGTCTAGGACCAGTGGTATGCACTCTGAGACTGACTTTGAGTCAGTGGAGGATGTTACTGGTTTGGGACTAGTGGTAGGAGTTGTACATACTATGACACTGACTTCAGGTCGGTTGAGACTGGTCTGGGACTAGTGGTACATACTCTGAGGCTAACTTTAAGTCTGTGTGATACATCCTCGATCATTTCTTCTTCTTCATAATTCAGACAAAAGCAGAGCAGAACAAAACAAAGCAGAGCAGAGCAAAACAGAGCAGAGCAGTACAAATTAGTACAGGGCAGAACAAGACAAAGCAAAACAGGCATAATAGAGCAGAGCAGGGCAAGGGTTAGGCTGTACAGCGTAGTGCATTTGATGGATGAATAGTAGCGACCGACAGACAGATTACAAATGAAGTTCTCCCTAGTTGAGAGGGAGTGTTAAATTGGCAACTAGGGCCAAACTTCATGTGAGTCATCTTATTCATGGCTAATAATATTTTTATTAGATTTGTTGACACCTAATCCTCAGCGATTGGGAGAATTTGAATGTGAACGGTCATCAAGAAGATGAACTGAATGATCACATTCATGTATATAATAGATAGCCACCTAATGGAATAAATGAATCAGTTTTTTTGGAGTTACTCCTGGCCTGACATGGTATCAGAGCACAGGTCCTAGGTTCTTTTTTTAGCCTTGCCCTGTAACTCCTCTGTCCACTGCCTGCCTTCTGCTCCTCTGTCCACTACCTGCCTTCTGCTCCTCTGTCCACTGCCTGACATGGTATGCGAACGTTGAAACCCTTGATTTTTTGTTTGAAACGCATATGGTATCTGCGCCTTCATTTTCGTTGTATCTGCGTTTTTCATTTTTTTTGGTGAATGCATCTGCGCCTCGGCTCCTCTCCACCTTCTTGTTCACCAGTGGAATTGCAAAAGCAGTGCCCATTTTCATCCTTGAAATTCTCAAAGACACCTGAGCATACGTTATATTGATGTAGTCGGAGAGCCCGAAATCCCAAAGCAGTAGCGTTGAGACTGTATGAAATCATCGCTCCACTGATACGAGAGTTCGTTGTCTGAGAGACGAGATGACCATTGCTAATTTACTCTTATTATTCAATTCTCCCAGTGTCCCAAAATGATTAGAAGTGTGTTAGCGATATAGAAAGAGGGATAGGATGATTAAGAAGACATAACCCATATCTGAATCACGCATTAGTAGCTCGGCGATTCTGTTCATTGCGAGAGCAAGTAATAAATTAAACCTAATTGCTTGCAGGTACCAACAATAGAAATCTCTCATGCGATTTTCTTCGTCCATTTTCAGTAGCCGAATCTGCTGGTTGAAGAAGCAGACTTCGGGCTCGCAATTTCACGCTGATATGAACGCTGGAGGCTTGAAACACTGGTATATTTGAAACGCTGTTATATTTTGTGTAAGCTGCTGAGCATAGTATCAAAGTTCTCTTCGTTTGAAACGCTGTTTGACATGGTATCCGATATTTGAAACGCTGCTTGACATAGTATCCGATATTTGAAACGTTGTTATATTTTGTGTAAGCTGCTGAGCATGGTATCAAAGTTCTCTTCGTTTGAAACGCTGTCTGAGTTTTGAAATCGCTGTATCCGATATTTGAAACGCTGTATTGAGCGGGATATGTCACCGATAAGTTCATATATTTGGTCTTGTGGTTTCGTTAATATACACACCGTTCAAGTTCTCAGCTTGTGATTATCTTGGCTTCGAGTGATGTCCAAATATTTGGCCGTCATCTTAATACTTCAAAAATTTTGAGCGCCGCAATATAGAGTGTAACTTTAATATTGATATCAAACATTGGAAGGATTTGAAGAAACAAAGTGCATAAAGTATTTTTATCAGCAAAAGTTTTTTTTATATCAGCAGAAGTAATCTTTTACAGAATGCATTCAATCATCTCTATGGTGGGAATAGTTCTCACTGGCAAGGAGAACTATCCTAATTGGTCTCGGATGATACAATACACCCTCATCTTCAATGAGTTGTGGAAAGGAGTGTGTGTCGGAGAAGGAGACAGTGACCCAGAAAAGCCTACATCAGACAAAGAGCTCGCCATCTGGGAAAAACAAGAACAGCAAAGCGTATGCATTAATCGCAGCATCTGTAAATAAGGAGGTGAGTCGCCACATTTCATCATATTCAACTGCCTTTGAAGCTTTACAAAAGCTGAAAGAACTCTATGACTCACATTCTGCACTTGAAGTCGTCCAACTTATGATTAAACTCTTCACTCTTGAACTGCAAAATAATGATCCTCTTGCTCTTGCATCTGAAATAAAGTCTATAATGCATGATATCAAATCCACTAAAGTTGAGTTGGATATCTCTCTTATTGCTTTTCTCAAGGCGCTTTATCCTACATACTCCAATTATCTTGAGTCTTTGCAAGCAAATGGAAATCTCAAAGATATAACCTTTGACTCTCTTGTGAAAAAGTTTGCTGAAAGAGAAAAAGGCTTTGGAAAGAAGACAGTCCCTGAATCTTCTGAAGAGACTGTATGCTTGGCTCATAAAGAAAAGTATCCTGCTCAAGATTCTTCAAGAGGAAGAGGTGGACGAAGAGGAAGAGGAAGATACTTCAGAGGCAGGGGGGCAGACATTCTCAAGGAGAAAAGGCAGATTTACACTGTATACGCTGCAAAAGAAATGGATCACATGATGCATCCACATGCAAGCTACCATGGGAAAAAATTGAGTAGAAAAGAAACCAACAGAAAGGTAAAACGGATGATACAGACAAAGGTAAAGCACCTGAATCCGCTCACTATGTTGAGGCACAATGTAACATTGGAGTAAATGAAGATTTGTTTAATGCTTCACTTGCTTCCTGGAAAAATGATTGGTTGCTTGATTCAGGAGCAACCTGTCACATAACTCATAGAAAAGATTTTTTTGAAGATTTCACTGACAATGTTGATGGAGCAGTATACTTTGTAGATCAGTCAAAAATCAAGCCATCAGGGCTTGGCACAATCAGGCTTAAACTGCCTGGTCTTCCAGAATTTCTTCTGGATCATGTTTTATATCTCCCACAGCTCAAGAGAAACTTGTTGTCCTTGGTCCACATCCGCCAGCAAGGTCACTCCATTCATATGTTTGATGGCAAGCTTGAGGTAAGAAAAACATCTGATCACTCACTTGTCATGAGGGGAATAGAAGAAGAAAGACTTTTCAAACTGCAAGGAACATCTGCTCATGCACAACATTTCTCATATATTTCTCATCACGAAGAAGGTACACTTCCATCAAGTTTATTATGGCATGCTAGATTTGGACATTTAAACTATGACAGTCTCCGTTTATTGAAGAAAAATGGTGTTGCTGGTTTGCCTACAATTCCTAGAAACTTAAGCAATGTGATGCTTGCATTCTAGGAAAGCATAGCAAACAGTGATTTCATGACTCACATTCAAGAGCACATAGGAAGCTTGAACTTATTCATTCAGATTTATGTGGTCCAATGCCTGTTCCTTCTGCAAATAGAAATAAATATATCATGACATTTATTGATGACTACACCAGAATGTGTTGGGTTTATTTATTGAAGAACAAATCTGATGCTTTTCAAACATTCAAGAATTTCATAAATGGATTGAAAATGATGCACAATCTCATATTGGGTCTATTCGCACTGATAATGGAAAAGAATATACATCAAATGAATTTGAACACTATCTTCGCCAACATGGGATTAAACATCAAACAACTGTGCCTTATAATCCCCAACAGAATGGTGTCGCTGAAAGAATGAATAGAACAATTTTGAATATGGTACGATCCATGCTTTTTTTCAAAAATGTAAAGATAATGTTTTGGGCTGATGCTGTTCTATGTGCTGCATATATAAAGAATAGATGTCCATCTAGTGCTATAAGAAACAAGACTCCTTATGAATTGTGGTATGGACATGTTCCTTCGGTCAAACATCTCAGGGTTTTGGTTCCACCTGTTATGCTTTGATACCAAAGGTACATAGAAACAAACTTGGTGCTAGAAGTCGTAAGTGTATTTTCTTGGGGTATTCAAATACCTTCAAAGCATACCGCCTCTATGATGAAGTAAATAAAAAGTTTGTTGTATCTAGAGATGTAATTTTTCTTGAATCATCCAAATCTGACAATGTTGTTGAGTGGCAACTTG